>MJUU01053140.1:85214-109192 GCA_002080025.1 Modiolus philippinarum | reverse complement strand
CTCTCCTACAGTATTTGAGACAGGAAGTTTTTATTTTGCAGATCAACTGTAAATATATCAAAGGTGTGCATGGTACTTTGATTTTGATTTTTGGTAATTTATGTCAAAAATATCAGTTGTTCAACTTCGTCATTTTTACGTCAAATTTTCAACAATAGGATACCCCTTTGTCCGGAGTAAATCTCCTACAGTATTTGAGACAAGAAGTTTTTATTTTGCAGATCAATTGTACATATATCAAAGGTGTGCATGGTACTTTGATTTTGATTTTTGATAATTTAAGTCAAAAATATCAGTTGTTGAACTTAGTCATTTTTACGTCATATTTTCGACAATAGGGTACCCCCTTTTTCCGGAGCAAATCTCCAATGGTACTTAAGACAGGAAGTTTTTATTTTGCAGATCAATTGTAAATATATCAGAGGTGTGCAAAGTATTTTTATTTTCCTTTTTGATTAAAATACAAGTTGCTGAACTTTCCGAAATAGGCTACTTTGGTGGAAGGTTTAACATTGAAAATTAATGAAAATTATAAGTACATTTCAGATATCCAGGGTCAACCCATGTGTAAGATATACTGTCCATGTAAAAGAAAACCCAATTTGCTGTCGCATTGACAGCTTTCCTCTTGTTTAACTGTGTAATAAGAGATATATTTGCAGTTACATTTGTTGAAAAATAAATAGATTCTGTAGCTTTCGTAGAACATTTCAAGCTATCTATCGATTTTGCTTACAATGAAAGTATAAACAGGGTTATTTGCTTAACTACTACATGTGAACAAATGAATGAAGATCTTTTTTAATCGCATATTTGGGAAATTATTGAAAATTAAACGTTGCAAAATCAGGAGAAACTTATCTACTTTTCTTTCATACTCAATCTTTACCTAGCACAAAATATGATTAAACCCCTGCAAACTTTTGGATCCATATCTGATTGACTACTCTCTTAGTAAATAATTTATTAGTATTTGACATAAGGCTATCTTGTTAATGTCGATAGTAATGAAGCAGAAGCTTGGCTAAGGGACCTTATTTCGCTTTTGGGAGACCAAGTGATGCATTTCTCTCTGTGAAGGCATTTTATGTAATCTAAGTGCCCAGTAGATACAGACATGTTGCTGTTTTATTTACTTGGATTGATAACAATAAAAGACAACCCTGTTTTGTGAATGTTGCGAATGAAATTTTCTATGTTGGTTAAGCGCCCTCCTTTGTTTTTGTTTTGCCCTTTGAATGACTGCCTTTTTTAATCTTCTCTTTGGTTATTTGTTATTACCCTTATTTAGGATAACAAACAACCGAAGTTTCTGTTAAGTTTGTTTCAGCATATGCTCATTTCGACAACTTATGTCTCTTCCGTGTAGATAAAATCAAAACAGTTGGAAGTCCATAAACCGAAATACGTGTAAAGACTGATAGAGAACCATTTACCATTAAGATCTAAATTTGAAAGCCAAAATCAGAGCTATGCAAGATGGAGATACTCCTTAGTTTTAAACAAAATTGTTTAAATTTAGATATTGTAAGTTTCCAAATAAAATCGGTTTTCGGGCCAGTACCTAGGATTTAGGATTTCCCCTGATATAGTAGAGTTTGAAAGTGGATTTGCCCAAAAATTATCAATACTTGTCTTCTTCATTCAGCAAAGTAGCCAATATAAACCGCCTTTTTCTGATGAATATGGTGTTTTTGTGGGGCTTTGTTAGTTGTAACATGACATTCTGTCAAGGAGAAAGAATCATGGTTTTTCAATGTAGGGAACTTAATAAATGCATTTTGATTCTGGATTGATTCTGTTTGAATTTAATTAAATTATTGCAGTATTAAAATAAAAAAAAAACGTTAAGGGTTGAAGTTTTTAGAATGTTCAAAAAGCTCTCAAGCCAGAAAATATACAACAGAATTTACAAAAAAAAACAAAAAAACAAATGAATTCATGGACGACGTATGCAAAGAGACGATTGTTCATAGACCTATGAATGACGTATGCAAAGAGATGACGGTTCACAGACTTTCGGACGACTTATGCAAAGATGGCTGATGCTTAACCGGGCTCTACCCCGTAAATTGTTTAAAATAAAGAAAACGCTAAAGTTTAAAATTTATTTAATCCTTTTTACATTTGGCGATGTTTGGTCTCGGCTGTATCTTTCCTATGCACAAATTAGTGCAATTGTTTCTTATTCATAAACCAATGTCAATAATGGCACACTATAATATCACACAAGCAAATGTCAAAAATGCCACATAAGCAAACGTCAATAGTGGCACAGAAGCAAACGTCAATAAATAGCACAATAGCAATTGTCATAAATAGCACACAAACGGCACATAATCGAATGTCATATATTCAATATCATGTTAATGTAGGTATTCACATAAGCAAATATCAATTTTCCAATACCTTTGGCAAATGAAATTCAAATCAAAATTTTCAGAGCACAGTTTGCATATTCATTTAAACGTGTATCTTTGACCCTTGGATCAGTAGTCAAGACATACTAAAATAACTTTTAACTGTGCAGCGCTTTTGCCAAAAGTCAGGTCATGACAAATCTTGGCATGATATGACCTCCGCCAAAATGTGCGGAAAGCGGCAATATAAAGCCTGACCAAACTTTAAGTCAATGGATAACCATACTTTCAGTCAATAAGTCAACGGATAAACAAACTAAAGTCGATAAGTCGATGGATACACAACAGCTCCAGTAGTAATTATTTGTTCAAAACCTTTCTGGAGGCAATTCAACAATACACTATTGCAAACATCTGATAGGTGTACCCCGTTTTGCGACCAAAGTGACGGCTCTGACAATTTTAAATTTAGGTGTTTTAAATATGCACCACCTAAATGAATACAGCGTGTGGCTGTGTAATTGTTTAACCTCTGTCTAGATTTATCCATAGCTTTTCCATTTACAGAGTACCGCCAATTTCTACGTGGTAATACTTGCGACCAGATAATTTTAGTATAAGGCAAATACTGGTGCAAAACATTTAGTGAATTGTTTGCTACTCTCCTAATTTCATAAACTGAAAATTATCCAGTGTCATTCCCCCAACAATGAATTACCAGATAAGATGGAGCTTCAATAAATCTTAACAAATAACGAACTTTCCTTTTCAAATGGCATAATTTCATCCCGCTATAGCCTTGCCAAAAAAATGTTAGCACCGATGTGCTCTAGGCCAAAGTTTGTTCCGCCCGGTCGTGTTCTGGAGTAAAGTCATGATTGTTTCACAAAAGAGGATCCTAATATTCATACAGAAGTGACACCTGAAAAATAATTGTTTAAGAACTAGTTGTAAACAGTTGATTTCCAACGACCGATGCTCTTAATTTCCTCCGAGGGGATTTGTCGGCCATTGAAAAGGCCCTAGCTCCTCCTATACGAAATGAATGACTTTTAAAGTTTTTTGTGTTTATCCCTGCATATTTAAGGGTTTTACTGAGAACGGCAGAAAACTGATAGCGTGTGAGAAATGCTCTACTATAGTGACAAAATAAGGGACCCTTAATGTTTGGCCTAACAGCTAAAAATTCAATTAAATTGTTATAAGGGCAAATTGGACCATCAATTTGATTCAGTTCCAAGGTGACACCTTTTCCTAACTGGTCCGATTTAGAAAATCGCAAAAAGACGAGAAGCTTGTGTTGGTTTTGGTCTATTTTTATATCGTTAAAGGAAATAATTCGATTCATGTCACCCGATTTAGACAAAGGGATTTTACCCACTCTGAATAGCCCCAACAAGGCCAGAGAATGCCGATTTGAAAGTTTGGTCTCGTAAATACTAGAACAAGAACCTTGCAGTCTTAAAATAATGGCGGGAAGAATGTTTTCTGTAATCGGAAGTTTGGTATCTGTATTATTTTTAGCCGTTTCGTACCTTCTAATTGTTTTTGAACAATGAAGTTTTTGTTCACGTCTTGAAAACCTAAGATTTTGCATTTTTACCACTACATGAAAGGCTTGATTTACTGAAACATTAAACTAACATTAAACTCAAACTTAATGTGTTGTTTATAAGAATACTTTAAGTTTATTCTCTAAATAAATCTTAATTCAAAGCTAGTTTAAACTACATTTATTTTGGCAAATAAATTCACAAATTTAAGCTAGATTTACTTCAAGTTAAATATATATTAAATGCAACGAAATGTTGATAAATTTCCAGTTTACTTACATTTACATTTGGCTACTTTAACTAAAGATTTATTATGCATTAAATACCAATTCTCTGTAACCATCAACCATATTTGGGCACGTATGGTCACAGATTCTCTTGAAAATTTGTCCACTTATATAAATCTATGACTTATGAACAAAAATGACCCCTAAACTTGTCCCGCTAGTTTGGTTGCCATGGAAACGTGTACCATGGTTTTAAGGCTGAAATATCATGGTTTAGAGCTGAAAAAAACAGCAAAATTCAAACAGATGGGATCTTTAAATGTAGTCTCTATGCATGTTTTTACCCAAGCAAGGTAAAATTAAATATTCTGCTGTCATATTAAGGTTAAGATTTTTTGATAAATGATACGTCTGATAGGTGTGCAAGGTTGAGGCACACAGGGTTCTTTGGCCATTTTGAGGATAGCTCATTTTTAGCCGATTTAAAGGACTTGTATCCCTCATATGCAATAATATCGGGTAATTATAAAAGTACAGTCAATAAGTACTTTGTCTGAATAAACAATTTACGGGAAAAAAATGATGGGGATATGGTTGCTAAGGTGGTTACTATGATGGCAAAAATAGGATATTTTCACTTTTTCAAGTGCTGTTTTTGGCAGATTTGACATTAATAAAATTTCTTAAATAAAGTGAAATGCTTAATTTGATTCCTTCATACACTCTTAATAATAATTGCTATGCAAACCAAATACAAACAGTTTGACTCTGGTTGCTACGTTGGTTGCTATGGTAGCAATTATTTACCTTAGTCGTTT
The DNA here is from genome assembly GCA_002080025.1 of Modiolus philippinarum. Lineage (NCBI taxonomy): Eukaryota > Metazoa > Mollusca > Bivalvia > Mytilida > Modiolidae > Modiolus > Modiolus philippinarum. The sequence goes on along the minus strand of MJUU01053140.1, from coordinate 104,234 downwards.
CTTATTTCATGTATTTGGATTTCAATTTTTTTTCTTAAAATATGTAAAATTAAGGATTTGACGTCGTCAGTTTCTCTTGCTCATTATATATCATCATAACAATTAAAAACTATACCTTTGGGTGCTATGATTGTTGCTATGGTAGCAAAAAAAAGTGTTAAGTTTTTTTTGGTTTTTTTTAATGCTTTTTTCAGAAAAAAATAAGAAATTCCCGTAAACTAAGTTATTGTTTTCTGTTATTTAATTACAACCCCGAATATAACATTCTGTCGAAGAAATCAATAATTTGATTCTGGATGCTATGGTGGTTGCCATGGCAACGAAAATGATATGTTCACCCTTATGTTTTCATTTCAGAAATTCTTAAAGCAAGATGAGCAAAATAAAGATCTTCCCCCATTAATACCACTTACGCAAATAACGATAATGACAACAATTGTAATTATATGATTATGGTTTCTAGACAAGACAAAACACGTTTATTTTAACATGGGCACAAGTCTATGACTTTACAAGAGGTGAAGCAGACATATATATACAAAAAAATGGATACAAAAAGACAATAACCAAACAGAAAAAGCAATAAACAAAACAGATATACTGTCAAAGATCATGAGAGGATTTTTTCATTTAATTTTAGAAACTTAAATTAGTTTGTCAGGCTATGGTTGGTTGTTTACTTTTTGAATGTTTTTGGCAGATTTATATATGAAAATTTGCTTTAAATTTAAGTTAAAATTCAAATGAAGTATACCCTGAAATATAATTACTGTTTAGCACAGATACCAACAGTTTCAGTTTTATTGCTCAGATGGTTTCCGTGGTAATTAAAACGGCAATTTTTCACTTTTCCTTATTCTTTTATACTGCGACATTTGAACCTAGTAATGGTCAGCATCTATGTGTCCATTCGCCCGTCAATATGTCACACTTTCTTGTAGACACAACTTCTGGAAAATGACTTCTCAGATTTTGTTCTTATTTTAAAGTCTGTTATATCATATGTACTAGATCATATTGCATCGCTATTTTGATTTGTCAAATTTTGTAGGAGTTGCTGGATTTATAATATTTCAGCACCATTACGCAGTGGCATATCTTGTTGGTGCAATTCCGGTTGAAATTTTACAGGATCATTTGTCACCGTATGTATTCAATTGTATAGCATGGCCATTATGATTTGTCAAATTTTTTACTGGGTTAAGGGACCTTAAATATTCACCGTTATTATACTATGGCAGATTTTATGGACGCAATTCCTAAGACACACCTTAACAGATTTCTTTTCAAAGTTTGCTGGATTTTTAGTCACTATGTGTACTGACCATAGCGATTTACTTGAGCATATCGGACTAAAGTGTTTGGAAAAAGAAACATTTACCATGCTTGAAATTAGAAGCAGGATATAAAGTTGAAAATAGCATCTTTTAGTTATTCAAAAACAAAAATAGTTGCAAAAAATGTTTAATCGTTCATAGGGAAGTAATCCTTTATCACATAAAAATCAGATTTAGTGAAAAAAATAATATGAGAAAGGGGAGTTTCTACCCGGCATCTATACATACCTTTAAGCGAAAGCAGTTCTTTGCAAATGATTCCAGCAATCTTTATTACCTAGATTAAAAGGCAAACCTCTGCTCAATTGTTTTCTTGAAATATTGGTCTGAAATGGGTTATAATGCATAATGGAGCTTCGATTGCAATGGAAACAAAAGTAGACACTGAAATTTTGGAAAAGAGAGTATTTTGTTTGTTACATATTTTTGACGATTTCAGCAATATACATGATACCTGCCAATTCTTTTTTTTTTTTTTTTTTTTTTTTTTTTTTNGGGGGGGGGGGGGTTCTGAAATGTGCTCTAATGGATAGTGGAGATTTGGGTTTACATAGATACATAGAAACAATACCAAAAAATGTGAAATTTTAGATAAAGGGGTATTCTGCTGCATATTTTTTGCGATTCAGAATTATGTATAAACTACATTATAACCACTGTCCGATGAATTTTCTAGATTGTGAGAGTCACCCCTGCCAGATTTTTGTTTTGAATGCTGGTGTTAGAAGGGTTGCAGTGGATAGTTGAGCTATCAATTGCCATAGAAGCCAGGCATAAAAACTGAAATTTTAGAAAAAAAGTATTTTACGCCAAATATTGTTTTACAATTTTAGCGAAATGTATTACCTACATTATTGGGGGAACCCCTGCCTATTTTTTTTAACTCCCCTCAAGAAGTGAAGGGGCTTATGTGATGCATCCAAGTAGTAAGAATGGTTTAAGTCCATTCCCGGTTACTGACATGTCCCACTTCAACCATACTGGAATGTATGATGCATTTTGGTATGACAACAATGCATGCTTCACTTAATACGCAAAATACGCTTATGCTCCTAGCTCCCATGTCATCACAGGAGATCTCAACATCTTGCAGGACAAAGAGCTTATTAATTTCTTAAAGAAAGGTCCAAAATATAGGCCATCTTCTAAAATTAATTGGAAAGATTGTCGTATTAACATCCACGACTCACTTAAGACTTATTGTAATAATTGGGTTAAACGTGAACACGTTCACAAAAAATCTTTGGAATCTTTCTTTAATGCTATTATGAAAATTGTTGATATACGAGTTAAACAGTTTGAACAATATTTGAGAAATGACAACAAAAATAAACCAACCGTTTCTCGCATCCATATGAAACTTAAAGAATTTGGAAAGGAATTTGTTTTTGTCAAGGCTGCTAATAACATCATCATAGTTTGTCGTAAACATTATATAGAAGTAATCCAAAAAGAAATTACCAGTTCGCATACTTTTCAATTTACCCAATTAACGGAAAGTGAAATTACAAACATACATTTTCTAAAAATCACATCTTTACAGGCTAAACCTGATAGTAAAACTGTTCCAACTATGTACTGGGTGCCTAAACTCCACAAAACGCCATATCTAGATTCATTTTGTCATATAGTCACTGTTTCTATTATACTCACTAATACATTGACTGCTATCAAAATACTGTAACAAAGTATATGAAAACAGTGATGTCAATCATTTTTGGAGTTTAAAAAATTCATTGGAAGTTCTCGATAAATTGAAGGCTTATAATGCCCCTTTTGAATCCCTTGAAAGTTTTGATTTCTCCACCATATATACTACCTTACCACATAATCTTATAAAGGAAAAATTCAGACGTTTCATTCAATGGGCATTCAAAAAACCCGATTTTGAATATATATGTTCTAATTCCTTTAAAACACATTTTAGTAATTCAAAACAAAAGAATTCAACTAATTTGACTTGTTTTGATATGATTTCAGCACTTGAATTTTTCCTTGACAATATATTCATTCGTTTCGGTAACTGTATCTATCGCCAGATCATAGGAATTCCTATGGGTACCAATTGTGCACCACTTATAGCGGACCTCTTTTTGTACTGCTACAAATCTCAGTTTATGACCAACATCAGCAAAGACCCATCTAAACAGCATTTAATTGAAAAGTTTAACAACACTTTCCGATATTTGGATGATATTTTGACATTAAATAATGACGACTTCAATACGTGTTATAAGGACATCTACCCTAAAGAACTTACTTTGAATAAAGCCAATTCTGATAATCATCATTGTCCGTTCTTAGACATCAATTTTGATATATTGAATGGTAAATTCAATACTAAAATTTATGATAAAAGGGAAGATTTTTCTTTTCCCATAGTTAATTATCCATTTCTGGATGGCGATGTTCCATTAGCGCCATCATATTGTGTTTACATATCTCAACTTGTTCGATTTGCTCGAGTATGTAATAACGTTTGCGATTTTAATGAACGGAATCTTTTCATAACTGAAAAACTATTACATCAGGATTTTCGTTATCACAAACTAGTTAAAACCTTTACAAAATTTTATCATCGATATAAAGACTTAGTTCATTAATACAATGCAACCTGTAAACATCTAATCAAGGCTGGTATTTCACATCCCTTATTTTACGGTAATGTTATACATAAGAGTAAAAAATACTTAAACTCGCCCAACAAACTTATAAAACCTTTAAATCGTCTAATTCATAAGGGTTATAATTACGGTATTGTCGTCAAGTCATTGCGTATGGCCTTCTTTGGTATTAACATTGATTTTTTGATATGGTCTTTGCATTTTTACTAAACACATTCTAAATTTCTAAAATCTGTATTGCATGGACACGGGTTATGTATTCCGGTATATGCATGAAATCATTTTCCTAAACTCCTCACAGGAAGGGATCTTGGTGGAAGCTGTATACTGGAGGTACATAACTTACTTTGTCAGTTGGTAATGGGTCTGGAGCTGGCATGTCAATTAACTGCTAGTAGTCTCTTGTGATTTCATGTTTATGTCCGTATATTTAGTTCATTCAGTTCCACTTTTCAGATTTTGACTCAGTCATGTTGCCAACTGAATTTTACTGTTGTTACGATTGTTTTTTTTTTTTTTGATTTATCACATTGGCTGTAGGGGAAGGTTGGGGCCCAATAAAACTAGTTTAATCCCGCCGCAGCAGGTTTGCGCCTGTCCTAAGTCAGGAAATTTATTAAGCCATTGTGTGTCTTGTCTTTTTTTCTAGTTAGTTTACTTTATGTCTATAGGAGTCTAGGATGATGTTTATTTCGCTGAACTTGATTACTCTTTATTTAGGGGCCGACTCCGACCTACCGTTGGGTGTGGGGTTTTCTCACCGTTCATTGAAGATCTTATGGTGGCTTTGAGTTGTTATTACTCCCCTTTGTGTCGTTGTCTCTTTGACACATTCCCCGTTTCCCTTTTTTTTTCTATTCGGATGATGTCTGTGACCTACATTTTACGGATGAGAGACTTGGTTAGGTAGAATGGTTAAAGTCCATTCCCGATTACTGACATGTCCCAAATCAACCATATTGGTATGTGTAATGCATTTTGGGATGGCAGTCTTTGATCTACATTGTACACATGAATGAATCTGTTTAATCGTTTTCCGATGTATTAAAAAGAATAATTTTAGTCCATTCCTGATTACTGACATGCTTAACATGTGCCAACTCTATGAAACGAGGTGAGCATAGCAGGCAGAGGCTGCTTCTGTGTTTTTGCATTTTTTGTGATTTCCTTCATGGTAATTTCATAACTTACCGAAATCGTTAAGTGCACCTATTTGATTTCAAAAATTTATTAATAAACTTGACACCATTATTGCTCTTTTTACGACCCCAACAAATTTGGTCATAATATGGTATAGTGCTGTCATAATTGTTTTTTCAATTCAATTAAGTTGAGATATTTTGGTACCACCCATTCGTTTAACAGCGTTGTAATGGCCAAATTGGGTGATTTCATATATCTACAAAAATAGGATAACAGCAAACACCTACAGTGGCTGAGAACTACAATCACATGCCACAATTTACAAGCAAACTGCACAAGAAACACAATAATGAAAACAAAAGACAAGCATAAATAACGATAGGAACTCGGGGTAGCCTTTCGGTTGCAAAGGAAACAAAATTAGACACTGAAATTTTGGAAAAGAGGGTATTTTGTTACATTTTTTTGACGATTTCAGCAATATACATGATATATAAGGGATCCCCTGCCAATTTTTTTTTTTTTTTTTTTTTTTTTTTGGGGGGGGGGGGTTCTGAAATGTGCTCTAATGGATAGTGGAGATTTGGGTTTACATAGATACATAGAAACAGTACCAAGAAATGTGAAATTTTAGATAAAGGGGTATTCTGCTGCATGTTTTATATACATACGTTCATAAGATCTGCCATAGTATAAAAACGGTGAATATTTAAGGTCCCATAAACCCGTAAAGAATTTGACAAATTATAGTGGCCATGCTTTACAATTTAATACATACGGTGACAAATGATCCTGTAAAATTTCAACCGATTAGTGGTTTCTTAGGAATTGCACCAACAAGATATGTCACTGCGTAATAGTGCTGTAACATTATAAATCCAGCAACTCCTATAAAATTTGACGAATCAAAATGGCGATGCAATATGATCTAGTACATATGATATAATAATCCTTTAAAATAAGAACAAAATCTGAGTAGTCGTTTTTCAGAAGTTGTGTCTACAAGAAAGTGTGACATATTGACAGGCGGATGGACACATGGATGCTGACCATTACTAGGTTCCAATGTCGCAGTATAAAAGAATAAGGAAAAGTGAAAAATTGCCGTTTTAATTACCATGGAAACCATCTGAGCAATAAAACTGAAACTGTTGGTATCTGTGCTAAATAGTAATAATTTTTTTCAGGGTATACTGCATTTGAATTTTAACTTAAATTTAAAGCAAATTTTCAACTCTGGCTGCATGTAGAATACTTGTTATTTCTAAGATTCTGACATGGTTTCTTTCATTTTGACTGTAGTTTGTATGTCAACGGATTTTACGTCACACTCACACGCACATTCCAGAAAGTGGAACCACAAGGAAGAAATCTCATTTTCTTTTATTTCTTGTCCAACTTACATGCAGTTTTAAGACAAATTCCCTATGTTTGTCACCATAGAAACCACCTTAGCAACCATAGCCCCAACAATTTTTTTCCATAAATTAAATATTCATACCTAGTACTTATTAACTGTAATCTTCTAACTTTCCAACAGTGTTGCATATGTTTGGTATAATTCCCTAAAATCGACCGAAAATGAGATATCCTCAAAATGGTCAACGGCCCCCATGTGCCTCAACCCTAAACTCCTATCAGATATAAAATTTTCAAAGTTTTTTACCTTAATATGTCAGCAGAATACCCTAGTTTTCTTTGTCTAGGTGAAAAATTGCATGGAGAATGTACTTATAGAACCACATCTGTTTGAATTTTGCTGTTTTTTTTTCTGCTCTAAATCGTGATATTTTAGCTTAAAATCAAGGAAAGCCGTTACCATGGCAACAAAACTACTGGGACAGTTTTTTAGGTCCTTTTTGTTTTAAATCATTGACTTGTATTGATGGACAAAGTTTCGAGGAAATCTAAGACCATGCGTGCCCAACCCTCTATATAATATGGTAGGTATTTACGGAGAATTGATATTAATGTATAATAAATTTTAAGCTTCAAGTAACTAGACTTTTTTTTTCAGTTAATCCACCAATTCATCCAGTGTACCATATTGCAAGAATACATAATTTTGCCGTGTTAGCAGATAAACACTGTAAAGACATGCATGCAATAAACTGGACCACTGTGTCCAGCTTGGTTGGCCATAATTCACGGATGTTTTGTTGTATGAAAACGAACAAATGCAGACAAGCCCGTTTTATACGACTTCAGCGAGTTTTTGGCATAAGAACCTTCTAGGAGTCTGTTAGTTCCAAGTTCAAGATCAGACTGAGAAATTGGTCTAGAATTTTCTCTGGGATTGCTTTCGCTTCTGGTGCGAGCCTTTGGAATCTTTCCCATTCCTGTCGAGAGATAGAGTCACTTATTTCATTACATTTTACTTGTACGTGTTGGCTTCTGAAGACTATATTATTCTGTAATACGTAAAGTACGAAAGGCCTAATTAAGGCCATTACACGTTAAACTGGAATGTATGTTTATTTATTATTTCAACTAGGGCCATGTTGTCAATATAAAACCTGATTTTTTTGTACTTGAGCTTTTTACCCCATGCAGCTACTGCGAGTACAACTTGAATAAACTCTAGAAATGTGATATTTCTAAATACCTCAGTTTCTCACCACTTTTTGGGCAAGACAAGTAAAACCATTCTCGTTCTGTAGCAATATACGCACCACATCCTACAGACCCACAACTATCAGAGTAAAGACTCAGTACATCGTTACTACTCCATTCAGATTCTGGGAAGTATGTTTTCCCATTATAAGATTGTAAAAATGTCAACCAAACTTTGATGTCCTCTGTAACGTCTTTGTTAAGCCGTAGTGAATGCTTGGGCAATTTTGTTTTCGTGGTTAGATCGTAAAAACGTCTGTAAAATGCCCTAGCACTACGGATTGCTTTAGAAAAGAGGTTCGGTGAACCAAAAATAGATTGTAAAGTTTCAGAGATATTTAATTGTGTTGTACATGTAGTAAATACTGGGGATCTGCGAGAAGTGCATCGACATTTTGTTTGGCATACGTATGGCCATCTCATCGGTATCTATTTCAAAGCCTAAAATGTAAGAACTGTGACCGGACCTTTTGATTTTTCTGATGCAATAGGAACACTTAATTCAGTGGTAATTTGTAAAAAAGAAAAAACAGTCCCTTAGTATCTGGCATTGATTTGATTGTGCTTTTCCAGCTAAAATAAAATCGTTTAGATAATGGTCCAAAGTGTTCAAACCAAAATTTTTCTGTACCAACCAATGTAAAAAAAGTAGAAAATTTTTCGAAATAGTTGCAACAGATAACGCACCCCATTGATAAGCACTTGTCGATGTAGTATTTGTTTTCTAATTTGAAACCTAAAAGATCGAAATCCCCAGGATAAACATGTAGCAATCGAAAGGCGCTTTTGATATCAACAACGGCCAATTCGGGGTCTTAGTTCTGAAATCATTTCAATAACCTTATTGAATGGTGGATGCACTGTACAAAATGTTTCGTCGATAAAATCATTTAAACCAGAAGAATTCGGATATGAAAGATCGGTAATAAGACGCCATGACATCCCGTCCGATTTGGGTACAACGCCGATCGGGGATACCTGCAAGTTTGAAATAAGAAGTGTATCGAAAGGCCCAGCAATTCGGCCTCAATTAATTTCTTTGTTGATTTTTTCTATCAATTCTTGCCTGTGATCAGTGGCCGATAAAAGATTCGGACTTTTCCTGAAGCATCGTGGACCATTATATTTCAGAGGGAATTCAATTTCAGTTTTGATGGGAGAATCCCCAAGCTCCCATATATCTTTGGCTTTGTAATCTATGTGGTTCTTTTCCGTGAAACTTAGGTCGGAACGGTCACTGGATACCAGCGTAAAATCTTGACAGAAAGGGCTGATTGTTTGCCGACTATTGATTCTGACTGTTTGCACTCACACTTACGAAAATGATACACTCATAAAATGGGTGATTACCGGAGCATTTAAAACAAATATGCTTATTATTACAAGGCACCCTATTACATACATCCTTGTAGTCAAAATTATAACACTTATTTAATGTAACATAGGGTGTTGAAGCAGTAGCAGGAGTCGCGAGAGAGCTTACATTTGTTTTTACCATGTAAAGCAACCATAGTTCCTGATCAACCCATTCCTTGCTCGGATCAGCGGCCATTCTGAGCCTAAATTGTTCGTCGTATTCTTTCCACACTATTTTTTTATCCGCACCAAGGCGGACATTGTTTAAGTATTTTAGCAATCCCTGACATTTTGTTGGATGGGCTGATAAATATATGCTTATATACGTGGTAATGGTGTCTGTCCAACGTTCAATTATTAAAATATAATTATGTGATTTCTATTTCGTCTAAATGACTCCGTCAATAATAACAAACGATTTTTCGCCCTTTTGTGAAGTTTTATTCTCAAGCATAGTAGCCAGATCAATATAATCACCATATTTAGCTCACCTGGCTTTGCCAGGGTGAGCTTTTGCAATCACTTTGCGTCCGTCGTCCGTCCGTCCGTCGTCTGTCCGTCGTCCGTCCGTAAACTTTTCATTCAAAGATCTTCTCCTCTAAAACCACCGGGCCAATTGAAACCAAACTTGGCCACAATAGTCCTTGGGTGGTCCTCTTTAAAAATTGTGTCGCTTAGGTCTGTACGTCATCCATGATGGCCGCTAGCTGGGACAAAAATTTAACATTGGACCCTATGGAAAGAAACGTTTCAAATTCTTTTTCTGTGAAACTACTGGGCCAATTGGAACCAAACTTGGCCACAATAGTCCTTGGATAGTCCCTTACAAAAAGGTGTTTTTTTAGGTCCGATTGATTTCCAAGATGGCCGCCAACAGGAAACATAGTTTTATCATTGGCCCCTATGGGAAAACATTTTCAAAGATCTTCTCTGCAACTACTGAGCCAATCTGTACCAAACTTGGCCACAATAGTTTTTTGGGTGGTCCCTTACAGAAAAGTTGTTTTTCAGGATCCAACTACATTCAACATGGCCGCCAGCGGGGGACTTAGTTTTAACATTGGACCCTATGGGAAAACACATTCAAAGATCTTCTCCTCTGTAATTACTGAGGACATTTGGAACCAAACTTGGCCACAATAGTCTTTCGGCGATCCCTTACAAAAAAAGTGTTTTTAAGGTCTGCGCGAATTCCAAGATGGCCGCCAGCGGGGAAACATAGTTTTAACATTGGACCCTATGGGATAACACTTTCAAAGATCTTCTTCTCTGAAACTACTGAGCCAATGGGAACCAAACTTGGTCACAATAGTCCTTGGGTGGTTCTTTACAAAAAGGGTGTTCTTTAGGTCGCGCAATTACCAAGATGGCTGCCAGCAGGGAACATAGTTTTAAGATTGGACCCTATGGGAAAAATTTTCAAAGATCTTCTTCTCTAAAACTACTGAGCCAATTGGTACCAAACTTGGCCACAAAAGTCTTTGGGTTATCCCTTGCAAAAAAAGGAGTTTTTCAGGATTGGACTACAATCAACATGGCTGTAAGAGGGGGGCACAGTTTTAACTTTGAACCCTAAGGGAAAACACATTCAAAGATCTTCTTTTCTGAAACTACTGGGCCAATTGGAACCAAACATGGCCACAATAGTCGTTAGGTGGTCCATTGCAAGAAAAGTGTTTTTCAGGTCAATGCTATATTCAAAATGGCCGCCAGCGGGAAAGAGAGTTTTAACATTGGATCCTATGGGAAAACATTTTCAAAGTTCTTCTTCACTGAAACTACTAAGCCAATTGATACCAAACTTGGCCACAATAGTCTTTGGGTGGTTCCTTACAAAAAGGTGTTTTTCAGGATTGCGCTACATTCAACATGGCTGCCAGTGGGGGTTATAGTTTAACATTGGACCCTATGGGAAAACACATTCAAAGATCTTCTCCTCTGAAACTACTGGGCCAATTGGAACCAAACTTGGCCACAATAGTCCTTTGGGGTCCTTTGCAAAAAATGTGCTTTTCAGATCAGTGCATATTCAAGATGGCCGCCAGGGGGAAACATAGTTTTAACATTGGACCCTATGGGAAAACACTTTCAAAGATCTTCTCCTCTGAATGTACTTAGCCAATAGTCATTGAGTGGTCCCTTGCAAAAAGGTGTTTTTCAGGTCAGCGTGATATCCAACATGGCAGCCAGCGGGGAACTTAGTGTTTCCCATGGGATCCAATGTTAAATTAACAGAGGTCTTCTCCCCTTTAACTAATTAGAGATATTGGATTTATAGTTTAATTATATATAAGGGCTCTTTAACATAAAATGTCTATGTTAATCAAGGGCCAGGTGAGCGATACAGGCTCTTGAGATCTTCTTGTTGATTTTGTTTTTGGTGGTCTCAGCTTTATGCAGCCCTAATTTTGCGTGAACACTAGGGATTTGACTTATGTTTATATCATGTACATTGGGAAGAAACTGTGCATTGTTTTGTGATTGTATATTTAAATTTTGATCAAAATTAGAACTACCTTGGATTTTTTAGGAACAAAAACAGGCATGACAGGATCAGGAGTCGCTGTCTGTGTTAAACTAGATGTTGCAGGGACATTAGTATATCTTCTGTATATAACAGTTGTATCATTAGGAGTGTGAAGCGGAGGGTCGTCCCTTCCTGTAGTCTTCTATCCTTTCTTTGAAGCCTTGCTACTAGCATAATTGCTTGAAGATTTTGCTTCGTCTCATCTTCAACTCAAGGGTGATCTTTGTGATGTTTCGGAAAAAAGATCAGAATCTGACGTAATACCCCCTATATATATACTAAGGGAGATAATTCATTTACACAGGAGACGTGGTTCAAACGAGCAAAACGTCAAAGAACGATTTCTCAACGTTTCTCTATAAATTTATCTATTCGAATAACGAATAGATGTGATTATTACCGTCTGCTTTGATTAGATTCATCTCATTTAATGATCTTTTTGAATCTAAAAAATCTTGAAAGATATGTTTGTTATATTTTACTTTGATCTTGTTTTATTGTTTTTTGAGTGTTAAATATTTTAAGATACATTTCCTTGCAGACTATTTATGTCGTAAAAGACACAATGAAGAAGCAAAGAATGGTTATCAACTGATTACAGAAAATAGGTATTCTACACGTATGAACAATTGCAAGAAATACTGTAGCTAACTTATCTTTCAGTTAATCTATTTATTATCAGTTTTTATATATCTGAAACCACCCGTATAATTTACACTAAATGATTTCATAAATATATTCGTCATATGATCACATTTTTATCATTTATTTTGAATGTTTAAAAGTTACATTTTCAAGATATTCAATGAAACCGTAGTATATTAATCGCACTAAACAGTATGTACATGATTATATACAAATCTGAGCATCTGCACTTTAAACTAGAAGAAAGTAGAAAAATTCTTGCTGGGTTATATTTTTAGGTCTATCAGTGATGGTAATGAAAGAAGAACAATAAAAGGAAATCATCCTTTGAAAGGTACCTAACAATGAAACAGTAAAGAGATATGGAGTAAATGCACATGGGACAAAATCCCTTTGAATAAGTTGAAGCAAATGGAACAACGCTTTCATTGCTGTTCTTAATCTTGAAGTCTCCATGAACCCTTCAACAAAGAGTAGAGACACTCTAACCTCATAAAAAGTTCAGGACGTCCCCTAGCACCGGTTCAAGCAGAATTCACTTGCTAAGTGTTGAACAACGCTACATCCATCGCCTGTTTTACATCGTTTTTGTCATGGATGTGGGGTTGACAACATGCATGGTATACAGTTGGGTGCTGACGCAACATTCCGTCCAAGTGCACTCCAAATGCGTTCCTCGCGTGCACTTCATGTGCACTTGAAAGTGATTCAATGACAGCCTAGGAGCACTTTTGACCACTTTCAAGTGCACTTGAAAAGAAGATGCGATCGGGGGAGTGTTCCTAAGGACACTTAAAGTGAACTTAGTGGCAGCTTTGGATTGCTCTTAACGATTGGTCAGTTCAAACACGTGATATTAATATGACGAAATTAACTTTAAGGAAAAAGTATGAAAACTCGACGACATCATTCTCTTTTTAATCTATTTTTTATAATAAATTAAAACGAAAATGCCATTATTAATTATAGCGTTCTTTTTGGTTTATTCATACATTCAATGTAGTCCATCGGCTGGAATAACCCCCGTGCNCCCCACCACTTTCGAACTCCACCCATTTTTGAAGTCCGCATACATCCCCTCCTCAAAATAAAACATGTTAACACGAGCATAACCTGCACGCACTTTGGGAATAAGGCCCATTTTTAGACCCACCTACCGAAATTTTGGAAATTTTCGTTTTTCGTTTAAGTTTTCTTTCAGTTGCTTCAAAATGTTGACAAAATGCCTTCATGTTATAAAAACGAGGTATCAAATGATTGCTTATTGTATAAGCTTTACAAAGAATCCAAGTTTTTAAAATTTTCATGCCCAATACGTTCCATAGCGCAATTAAACGTACTTCTACCCAATGAAATATTGACAAAAAACTGATATTTTCTTTGAAATTGCGTAAGTTTGATGGTCTTGAGAACCCGAATTACATCTCAATTCCCGATTATGAAAATTGTTTTTAGCTTATCAATCTAATTTCTTCAATATAAAACAGGTTAAGACAATGTTATAACATTTTAAATGACCAAAGTTTTATTTTCAAATATACCAAATACAGGGACCTTTGAATAATTTCGTTTTTGAATAAATTTTGTCTTTCTTTTGCCTAATTTTATTTTTTAGTAAGCAAATATCATTTAAAATAGGTATTAAATGAAAGCTTATTATATTTGCTTTACAACCATAACAAATAATGGCCGTTTTTAGGTAATATATACATCATATATCAATAAAACTTACCCCTACCCCAACAAGTTTACTCTAAAATTGTCAATTTTTTTGTCTGTTTTTGCATAAAAATAACCAGAAGACGCAAAATGTGTTATGTGTAGAACAGTGTTGCATAAATTGAATTATGTTTTTATATTTTAACGGCCATTTGTTGACTTAAACTCAATATTCTGTCCGATATTGGTGAAAAACGGGAATTTTCAACATTTCAGAATTGTCCAAATTCCACTGCTATATCGTTATATATGCCAAGTCTGGAGGATATTTCTGCAACTATGCCAATTAATTTTACCAAGCGACACGTTTGGTGTCTTTAAACATTGCTAAGAAAAACATGGAGTGTTAAATGGGACTCTGATTACAGCAAATCTTACCCCTACCCCAACAAATTTTCTCTGAAATTGTCAATTTTTTTCTATGTTCTCATAAAAATAATCAGATCACTCAAAATATGTGTTTTATAAGACAATAATGCATGCATTACATCAGAATGTGGTATGTCAACAGCATTGGTTGACTAAAACTCAATATTTCTCCCTAAATTGGTGAAAAATGTGAATTTTCAACATTTCAGGTTTTTCCGTATTTCATCATTAAATCGCAATATATGTCAAATGTGTAGAATATATCTGCAGATATGCCATTTATTAGTCCTAAGCAATACATAAATTGTCTTAAAACATTGTTAAGAAAAACAAGGAGTGTTATATGTAACTCTAAATACCGAAAATCTTACCTCTACCCCAACAAATTTTCCCTGAAATTGGTGATTTTTGGTCTATGTTCGCATAAGAATAACCAGGACATGCAAAATGTGTGTTGTATATGACAGTGTTGCGTAAATTACACCATGATTTGGTATTTTAACAGCCATTGGTCGACTTCAACTCATTATTTCTCCCCAAATTGATGAAAAAAGGGAATTTTCAACATTTCAGAATTGTCCAAAATCCACTGCTATTTCGTTATATATGTTAAATCTGGAGGATATATTTGCAACTATGCCAATTAATTGTACCAAGCGACACATTTGGTGTATTAAAACATTGCCAAGAAAAACAAGGAGTGTGAAATGTGACTCTGATTACAGAAAATTTTACCCCTACCTCAACAAATCTTCCCTGAAATTGGTGTTTTTGGTCTATGTTCGCATAAAAATAACAAGAACATACTAAATGTGTATTGTATATGACAATGTTGCAAGAATTACATCATGATTTGGTATTCTAACACCCAATGGGCGACTTAAACTCAATATTTCTTCCCAAATTGATGAAAAATGGGAATTTTCATCATTTCAGATTTGCCCATAGTTAACTCTTAAATCGCAATATGTATCAAATCTATAGAATATATCTGCAGATATGCCAATTAATTGTTCTAAGCGATACATTAGATGTCTTAAAACATTTTTTTAGAAAAACAAGGGGTGTTGAATGTGACTCTAAATACCAAAAATCTTACCCCTACCCCTACATATTTCCCCCAATATTGTCAATTTTTTTGTCAATGTTGAGATAAAAATAAACACCACACGAAAATTCTGCGTTGCATATAACAATAATGAATACTATCAGTATTTAGTATTTCATATAACAATAATGAATACTATCAGTATTTGGATTTCAAATCCCAGCTTAAACTCAATATTTTGTTCAAAATTGATGAAAAATGGAAATTTTTAGCATTTCAGATTTGTCAAAAATTCACCTTTAAATCGTTATATGTGGCAAATCGGAGGATTTATCTGCAGATATGCCAATTAATTGTCTTAACCGATACATATTTCATTTAAAAACACTGTTTATAAAAATAAGGAGTGTTCAATTTGACAATAAATACTGAAAATTTTACCCCTACCCCAACAAAATTAAACTTAAAAAACTCCAAAATATGACCGTCTTTTCATATAAATGGGCAAAGCATGTTTTACTTTCTTTGCAAAAGATGCATTTGATACATCATAATATGTAATATTGACGCCAAAATATGAGTAAAATTGAATACTTTGGACGATTATAGTGAAAAATGGAAATTTTCAGTATTTCAGAATTTTCCGAAATTCAAAGTTAAATCGCTCAATAACTGTCCATAAACCGGGCGCATGATCTTATTTTTGATATATGGGAGGCTCTGTGTGTTTTGGTGTTTGAAAATGATATGTCATTGGACCTTTATACAATGTTTAAGCTTTTCAAGCTGAATAAAATGCAATAAATTGTGTTGAATATGTGTAGTAAGGGGTAATATGTTTGTAATTTATGAGACTGTTGTTAGTCTAAAAGGCTTAAAAGCATACTTTCTAATTGCTTAGATATGATGAAACGATATTTAATCAACATTTTCAAGTTATATATCAATTTCATGAAGTATTTGCATCTCAAAGTCAAAACAGCAGAAATTCTAAAAAACGGAAAATTCCTATTTTTCATACAATTTCGGACAAAAGAGTCGAAAAGAGACCTTTTGAAAAGTTTTAATCTACTTAAATGATCTTCTGCATGTGAGTTTTAGTGAAATACACGCTAGAATTCCCATTAAACATTATCTTTTAATCATTTAGAGCCTGAATATTTCAACTTTTCTCTTAATTTTTAGGGGGAGGGGTGCTAATTTTGACATTTATGAACCTATAATACGTCTGAAACTCAAATCTTTGCATACAATTTGTTGCTAACATATCTTAATTATAATTGCATCGGCAATTATTAAATATATATTTAGATTTTTACGACCCTTAAGTCAGAAAGTCGAAATTGTGAAAAAACTTAAATTCCGAAAAATTCCATTTTACAAAAATGTTATACCAAAAATCAAAATTTTATGGACTTTTATGGTTTTATTTTCAAACATTGTATCACAACTGATAAGTTAGGCATAAAAGCTAGATCAAATGATGAGGGTTGTTTATCTGAAAGGAATTGACAGCCTAAAATCGACATTTTCGCTTTTTTTGCAGGGGTAGGGGCAGATTTTTTGTATCCACTGGTCATAAAATGGGCTTGAAGTACCCAAACTTGTGTTCAATGTTAAGCTTATTTATTTGTTTTAATTTGATACCAAATTTCAGTACATATTACTGATCTGTAAAAAGTTATGGAGCTTAAAAGATGAAACTCATGTTAAAACGATAATACAATAATTTTTCGGGTGTACTATTAAGGTGGCCCTATACTGTCTATGCGTGAATGTTATGTTCGTGTTAACATGTTTTATTTTGAATATTGAATAGGGGACATAGAAGGACTGAAAAAAACCGGTCTGGTTCGGAAGTTGGGGGGGGGGGGGTGCACGNAAAGTGTTTCCGGCCCACGGAATAATGCTTACGTCACATTATATTCTTAATAAATCATTCTAAAGGGTATTTTATCGAGACCTATGTTTATGCTGGAGACATAAAATTCATATTTAATTAAAAAAAAAAAAAAACTTTCTCGTAATACTAAATTTATGCATCTTTTGTCAAAAATGACCTCCAAAGTGCAATGGGAGATATTATTTGTCAGTGCTTATTTCAATTGTTGCGACACAACATTTATACATGTGTATGTATGTCTTTAAAAATTTACTTATAAGATTGAAATATTTTGCATTTTAGCTTTTTTGCATTCTCGCGATTCCAAATTTATACATATTTTGTCAAAAATGACCTCAGAATGGGAGATATTCAAGGTGGAAATATTAAAATGCTGGTGCTTATTTCAGTTGTCGCGACACAACATTTATATGTATTTTTCCCCAAATTACCTTATAAGATTGAAATATTTTGCATTTTAGCTTTTTCCCCTCTCACGACACCAAATTTATAGATCTTTTGTCAAAAATGTACTCAAAAGTGGGAGATATTATATATCGGTGTTTTTTTTTTCAATTGTCCCGACACAACATTTATATGTACTTTTTCCATAATTACCTTATAAGACTGAACGATTTTGCATTTTAGCTGTTTTCCTTTATCGCGATATCAAATTTATGCATCTTTTGTCAAAATTGAATCCAAAAGTGGAAGATATTATATGTTGGTGCTTGTTTCAATTGTTGCGACACAACATTAATATGTATTTTTCCCAAAATTACCTCATAAAAAACTTCTTTGAAAGGATGTGATAAAGTAAAATATTTTTAAATTTGTAAAGATTAGTATAAACCGCATACTGATAATTTGACTTTTTAAACATATTTATACAAAGATTTACAAAAAGTAAATCGAGACATATAAAAGTTCTTCGAAAGGATACAGTAAGTAAAATATTTTTGAAAAATATATTTTTTGGGGGCTTTTGTAAAGATTTAGTATAAACCTGACTTTTCAAACAAATTATGTAAAGATTTACAAAAAGCTATATCACAACTGGGACTAATGTAACATATTATATCAGTCCCAGATCACAACATATAAAACTACTTCAAAAGGATATGATAAAATATGATATTTACAAAAATGAGTTATTTTTGTTCATTTGTAAAGATTGAGTATAAATCACATAATGAAAACCTGACTTTTTGTCATTTTTAAAGATTTGATTATGGGGTATACGCGGGAAGTGCAGCTTGCCATTTAAAGCGACAGGGAAACGGGATTGAGGCAATCAAATTGTTGAAAAACAGACCTGAAAACGGGAAAAGGATGTCCAGCATTGGAAATTAAACCTGTGAAACGGAAAAAGTGACCTCTTTTAAAAGTCTTTGTAAAATATTCCCCGCGACTTTGGAACAGAAATTCGGCAAAAATACGGCATTTTGGGAACCGGATATACAAACTTTGTTCTGAATAATTATGCTCAATGAAAATATATTATTTTCCTCGACCGACGATCAAATTATGGATTGCTGAATTTCGAACTGTTGTCTAACTGGAATACATATCATTCTACACGTCTGTTTTCATTTTTGTAGCGGGAAAATATTATCTGACATGTTTTATATTTTAAATATAACTGCATTGGATTTTTTTTCGCATTTGCTTATCCAAAAGAACACTACGCGGAAATAATTTTTATTACCTCAGCTATCGCTGAAAATGCGATCTAACTATATATATATATATATATA
>MJUU01053140.1:58386-85204 GCA_002080025.1 Modiolus philippinarum | reverse complement strand
AAAAAGGTTGGTGGATTAAACTGGTTTTGTTGCGCAGCAAACCTTGCGTTAAGATTATGGTAGTGTCCGATAGCAACTCAACAGCAACAGCGTGGTTCCAAATATTACTTGTGAAAAATTGAGAAGGTTTCAGGTCTCAATGACTTATTGTATGGAAGTATTTAGCATTCACTGAAACTCAAAATCTTTCAAAGGGCAATAACTCGTACAAAGAGCCGTCAGATCATTTCGGACCAAATGTAACAAAGTTGCGTATGGTTTAAATGAACAATTTTCTCATTTCATTTGACCAGCCATTATTAACAAGGTTCAAGGTCATGGGTCAAGGTCAAAGTTGACCTTTGCGTCAGTTTGAAGCTCAAGTCTAGTCATGATAAATGGTGCAGGTCTTGGGACTCTACGACTTACCGTGTCAGAGATATAAATTGTTACGGAAACTAACCTTTTTCAAGGGGAATGACTCAATAAATGTCATACCTCAAAACTCAAGCAAGCTTACCGAGGTAAGATGAGTTACGGGGTTATCTGGCCATAATCAAAAACCTTGTTGGGGATAAACTCGGAAAAAGTAAAAGATATCTAATTAAATGTAACGGGAAAAATGTTCCTTAGTAAATGACAAAACTTTACTACAATTGGACCGACAACGTGTGGTATGGCCAACATCTCCCGATCTTACTTGCCGAATTTTCTTACAAACAACTAGATGAGTGCCCTGTGATCGTCAATTTGTCGTATTGTCTATTGGTCCCTTTGTCGGGCAACGGATGACAGTATTTAAAGGAATACTTTGCCTGATACAGATGGGTGCAGACGCAACGTTCCTAAAAGTGCACTTAAAATGAACTTGAAGTTCACTTTTCAAGTGCACTTCGCGTTCTCTTAGCTGTCGCGAAGTTCACTTTTTTGGAATAGGTAGCTATTCTATGACAGCCATTTTCGCGTTCACTAGTGAACTTCAAGTGCACTTGAAAGCTGTCGCGAGGATCACTACATAAAACGAGGTTATCTGATATATATATATATATATATATATGGAAAAAATTGTTGAAAATATATCCTCACAAGTCGCACAAATAGTAAAAAATTAAAATTTGAAAATGCACTAAATTATATTTACATTAAAAAATACATTCACCATGATTATCTTGCTATAAGTGAAACCGGTTGGGAGAGACAAAATGTATTTTTTATGTGATTTGAACTATTTTTTAATGTAAATATAATTTAGTGCATTTTCAAATTTTAATTTTTTACTATTTGTGCGACTTGTGAGGATATATTTTCAACAATTTTTTCCATATATATATATATATATATATATCAGATAACCTCGTTTTATGTAGTGATCCTCGCGACAGCTTTCAAGTGCACTTGAAGTTCACTAGTGAACGCGAAAATGGCTGTCATAGAATAGCTACCTATTCCAAAAAAGTGAACTTCGCGACAGCTAAGAGAACGCGAAGTGCACTTGAAAAGTGAACTTCAAGTTCATTTTAAGTGCACTTTTAGGAACGTTGCGTCTGCACCCATCTGTATCAGGCAAAGTATTCCTTTAAATACTGTCATCCGTTGCCCGACAAAGGGACCAATAGACAATACGACAAATTGACGATCACAGGGCACTCATCTAGTTGTTTGTAAGAAAATTCGGCAAGTAAGATCGGGAGATGTTGGCCATACCACACGTTGTCGGTCCAATTGTAGTAAAGTTTTGTCATTTACTAAGGAACATTTTTCCCGTTACATTTAATTAGATATCTTTTACTTTTTCCGAGTTTATCCCCAACAAGGTTTTTGATTATGGCCAGATAACCCCGTAACTCATCTTACCTCGGTAAGCTTGCTTGAGTTTTGAGGTATGACATTTATTGAGTCATTCCCCTTGAAAAAGGTTAGTTTCCGTAACAATTTATATCTCTGACACGGTAAGTCGTAGAGTCCCAAGACCTGCACCATTTATCATGACTAGACTTGAGCTTCAAACTGACGCAAAGGTCAACTTTGACCTTGACCCATGACCTTGAACCTTGTTAATAATGGCTGGTCAAATGAAATGAGAAAATTGTTCATTTAAACCATACGCAACTTTGTTACATTTGGTCCGAAATGATCTGACGGCTCTTTGTACGAGTTATTGCCCTTTGAAAGATTTTGAGTTTCAGTGAATGCTAAATACTTCCATACAATAAGTCATTGAGACCTGAAACCTTCTCAATTTTTCACAAGTAATATTTGGAACCACGCTGTTGCTGTTGAGTTGCTATCGGACACTACCATAATCTTAACGCAAGGTTTGCTGCGCAACAAAACCAGTTTAATCCACCAACCTTTTTAAAATTTTTGTACCAAGTCAGGATCATTGCGTTAACATTTTGTCCGCTTGTTTCCCAATGCTTTGTCATTTTGCCCTTTGGATTTCGGCTCTTTACAATTATCTTCGGAAATTTTATCATAACCTTTACCTATCTTGAAAATTATGTCACGTGATTTTGGCATTAAAGAGAACTAGAAATTAAGGAGACAACCGATACACCAAATTATGCTTCATACCTTTGATTACATTATCGAACATGGACGTCTGAAATCTAAATTATATGACAAACGTGATGATTTTGACATTCCAATTGTTAACTTTCCCTTTCTCTCCAGCAATATACCTACCTCTCCAGCATATGGAGGGTATATTTCAAATTAATTCGTTACTGTAGAGCGTGCAGTTCATACAGTGACATTGTGGAAAGAAAAAAAGTACCGTCACGAAAACTGCTGAGTCCGGGATATGTTCAGCAGTTGTTACTTTCGTCCCTCCAGAAATTCTATGGCCGTCACCACGACATCATAGATAGGCATGAACTGTCAGTGTAACAAAGAAAACTTACATTTTACATTTTCAGTTAGATTCACGTCTTCCCGGATTTGACATTACCGCTTTTGACTTTATCCTGGATTGACCCGCTGACATGCAGTGTGACGGTTGTTGTATACAGAGCAGACATGCATCCTTCCGGAGAATCCTAAGGTCACTCTGATTTCTGATAGTTCGCACTGTTGGTGCCTTAGTTTGTTGTGTTGTATAGTAATGTTCGTGTGTTTTGTGGGCATGTAGTGTCATTGGTCTTCCGGTGTTCTTGCTTTTGCTTTGTCTCTGGATTTGTGTAGTTTTGTGCCTTGTTCTTTTTGCATTCTACTGCCGTTGATTTATCTTAAACAAATCGCCCTATGAGAATATATTTTTTTAAATGTTTATCATGTACGTTTTTTTAGTTTGATTTTTATTGTGAGTCTTTTTGTGTATTTATTTTTTAGCCATTCACCACACATAGGGGAGGGTTTGGATCCAAGAAAACGAGTTTAACCCCACCGCAATTTTTGCGACTGTCCTAAGTCAGGAATATGTTGGTCATTGGCTTGTCTTTGTCTTCTTATAAAATTTTAATTTCTTGATATTTGGGTTATTGGATGTGGTTTATTTCAATTGATTTATTCACTTTAAACCTTTTGGGCCATTTAGGGCTTACTATATGGTGTGAGGTTCCTCACTGTGTTGAAGATCGCACGGTGACCCCTAGATGCTTTGTTTTGGGTCGTTTTAACCTGGATATGGGATGTTGTCTCCTTGACATTTACCCAATTTTCTTTCTTTTTCATATGTATTAAATGAGATATGTAAGTGAGAAACTGATGTCTGCCCTGTTTAGCAACGAAAACAAAATTTGGATAAAAAAAGCTTATTCTCGATTAAGAAGTGTTTTTGATAATGAAACGGCAACAGTTGCAAGAGCCATGAAAAAATGGAAGCTCCTAAGAACTCCAAAGAAAAAACCAATTATGATGTTGAGACTTCAGACCGTAGTTGAACTCCTTACTTAATTACTGGAATGAAATCTGCAGTATTGACACTACAGTTTTATTTTTTTTTCATCGATAGCAATTTTATTTTACTATCAGAACAAAAATTGAAAGATTTTGAATCCAACTAAATCAGATAAATTTATATTCTTCTCCCAACAGATATGCATGTAATGGCAGTGACAACTTTCAAAAGTATTGCAACAGCTCAAATTTACCTACAGTGCATTTATTATCATGAAAACTTCTAACCGAGTACTAACCTCTTTTAAAGCCTTTGTTTGATGATGAATTTAAGAATATTTATTTCTACCAAATTAGCTCGTATGCTCACCATCGGATCCAGCTTTCGAAATGGGGTTGTTAGTATCATGCCTGACTTATTTTATTATTTACATTTAAAAAAAAAGGCTTGTTGTTATTATCATATTTGGCTTATTCGGTTCATTTAATTTTTTTAATAAAAATTCGTTATTATCATACTTTGCCTATTTGATTTATTTATATTTTTGATAACAATTGGTTGTTATTATCATACTTGGCTTAAATGATTTATTTTTATTTTTTTATAAAACTTATTTTCAGAATTGGTTTATTTGATTTATATTCTGACAATAATTTGATTGTTGTAGATACTGAAACGATTTGCAATGTATATCATTGTGTGGTGGTTTCTTTGTTGTCAGCAATAGTGGGTGTGTTAATCGGCATATCACTCAAGATATTTAAAGGTAAATACATGTACAAAGATTACTACCTATAATGACGTCATCGATTGGAAGCAAAATTGCCAACTTAATTCTAACGTACAAGTGAAATATTTTTAACTTTTTTTTAAATATACCAACGAACAAGCAGTAGGATATATACATCGATCATATAATGTAAAAAAATTATTATACCCAAACACAACGAAGTTGCGGAAAGTATATAGCTTTTGACTGGTCCGTCCAAACGTCTGTCCCTCTGTCATCACTAGGTGGGTACATTATTTGTCCGGATAACTCCTCATTCAGTTTTTTTAAGAAAGGAAGATTTTTTTGCAGGATGATTGTAAATATATCAAAGATGTGCATGCTACTGGGATTTTGATTTTTGATATTTTTTTACAAAATACATAATGACGAATTTTGTCATTCTTATGCATAATTTTGCTTATAGTGTTCATCATTTGTCCTGATAACTCCTCTTACCTATAGTCTTTAAGATAGGACGTTTTTATTTGCAAGCTGATTGTGAATATATCAGAGATGTGCATGCTACTTTGATTTTGATTTTTGATTATTTTGGGGGAAAATACAACTTGATTAATTATGTCATTTTTATGTATAATATTGCTTATAGGGCAATTTTGGAGTTGAAAAATGCAGAATTTTCCGATATGCGAGGGCGTGTGGTATGTGCGCTTGCTCACTAAGGTTCATTATGAAAAAAAGAAAGGAAATGGGGTACATTTTTGTCTGTTCAATATTTTACGAAAGGATATGTAGTAAATGAGCATGAGACCATAACACATATGTTAACTCCAACTGAGAAAAATTTTAATGAGCTGTGTGGCCATTTCGGAAATTAATTTATCAGCAGCAGCACTAGAACCCAAATATAGGAAATCAACAATTTCAAAATTTTTTTTCAAAACATAAAATCGAACGAATTCCGAATAATCAGTAATATCAAATATAGCGAATAACAAAACTACGATGGAGTGGATGAAACCTTAGTTTAAGAATTTATATAAATTTAGATAATAGTTATAAACGAAGTACACAAATGAGATTTAATCTCATTCAGAAGTACACCATATCAAAGAAAAATAAAGAGCAATCATCTCAAAGCACAAATTGTTTTACCAACTCCAAGCTGCATTAAGAAAAACTCCTGTATTAAATATTTCACGAAAGCATATGGAGTAAATGAACAGGATACAAAAAACACATATGTTAACTCCAAATGCAATACGTTTTAATGAGCAGTATGGCCATTTCGGAAAAGAATTCCTCATGAGCAGCAATAGAACACAAACATGGGAACTCGACAATTTCAAAAAAAAATATTAAGAATGCATTAATCCAAATGAGTTCCAAACAATCAGTAAGTTATCAAATAAAGCTAAACACTAAACTACGATTTAGGGAGTTAAACCTTAGGTTTTAGAATTTAAATAAGTTTAAATAAGCAAAATGTACACATGAGAGATAAGCTGATGTACAAGCATACCGTGTTCCAAAGGCTATCAATAGCAAATTTGTTTAATCTTGTTTGGTATTTTTATGTCATCAGTGTCTTGACAGGCTTAACATAAATTTGTTAGGACAGTGTAAAATATTTAGTCGTTTTTCAAGATAATTGCTTTCAAGGGCGATCAAGACCTGTTTGATTTATCAAGATCAAATAAGATAATCGCATTCAAGGGCGACCAAAATGTCTTAAGTTTGTACCGATAAAAAATCGAGATATTGTGTAATCATAACAAACTTAGTTCGTCTTGACCGCTCCTGAACGCACTAAATAATTTGATCTGATTGGATCTTTAAACTAACTTAAAACGATTTGATTGCCCTTAAATTCAATTATCTTGAAAACCAGCATAAAATCTTACACGGTCTTATCAAAACTGTGCTTAACCTGTGGAGATCTTGATAAGATCAAAATGTCCATACAAGATCATAATATATTTGCTTCTGATGACATTTGGTTATATATATATATATATATATATATATATATATAAGTCTAGAAGATTGCGCAACGATATCTAAAAATATATAAAACTTGTTAAAGATAAAGTGACAAAATTTTCAGCCAACTAATGACTTTCTTCAGTGTCTTAAACACACTATAATATAATTGCGATTGATGATTACATAACTCATCAATTTTGAAACATTATACATCGAATGTCATTTTTTTTTCTTTCACACAGGTAAATAGAAAATGTTATAAGTGTACACATGATGTCAAATATTATTACATACAAGTTTGCAATGAAACATCTTACAGTTAAACTAACTAAAACAAATAGATAGTATCCACTATAGAAATAAAAATTTATATATAATTAATAAATAAAACTTCGGCTAAGTATAACATATAAATTAAACCCGAAGATTCACCGTTAGTTAACGTTACAGGTCTATTGTTTTCTATTTATTCCGTCCGGATGTAAAACCCGGAGTTCTTTGATCCAAAATCTTTCTCGGTCTTCACGTTGGGAATCAATCCATTGGCTGTTCTGTTCAATGATGAGGATTTTCATTCTATTGAAATCCTCGATACTATGGTCTGACAACCTGAAGTGTTGACTCACGGGCAGACGTGGCTTTTTACTGAGGTCACTTCTGTGTCCATTCAGACGTTTGTGGAATGGTTGGTTTGACTCGCCCACGTATTGGAGGTTACAAACGTTACACTGCAGCAAATATATAATATTTGTGCTTTTACAATTTGTAGTGCAAAATATTTTGTACCTTTTTGTAGTAACCTGACTGGTAAACGTGGACGAGTTTTGCATATGTCTGCAATATTTGCAGCGCCTGTCTCCACAAGGGTGACTGTTTCCTGTGGTTCTGATAGTATTAGACATTTCTGCTCGTACCAACAAGTTCCTCAGGCTGTCTGGTTGTTTAAATGCAACCAAAGGAGGCTCGGGAAAGATTTTGGACAATTTCGGACTTTTTTCCACAGATGTCCAGTGCTTACGAACGGTGTTATAGGTGTTTTTCAGGGAAGGATGGTATGTGAGAACACAAGGCGTTCTTTTGTTTTACATCCGCACGGAATAATTGGAAAACAATAGACCTGTAACGTTAACTAACGGTGAATCTTCGGGTTTAATTTTTATGTTATACTTAGCCGAAGTTTTATTTATTAATTATATATAAATTTTTATTTCTATAGTGGATACTATCTATTTGTTTTAGTTAGTTTAACTGTAAGATGTTTCATTTCAAACTTGTATGTAATAATATTTGACATTATGTCTACACTTATAACATTTTCTATTTACCTGTGTGAAAGAAAAAAAATTTTGACAGTCGATGTATAATGTTTCAAAATTGATGAGTTATGTAATCATCAATCGCAATTATATTATAGCCTGTTTAAGACTCTGAAGAAAGTCATTAGTTGGCTGAAAATTTTGTCACTGTATCTTTAACAACTTTTATATATTTTATAGATATCGTTGTGCAATCTTCTAGACTTATATAATTATTTTATTTGTGCTGCATTGTCCTTAATCGACGATCCGATATCCATTACCTTTTCTAGTTGGTAGTTTATATATATATATAACGGTCTATCGTAGGAAACCAACGGGGTTAGAATTAGAGAAATAAATATCGAGATTGCCTTCCCACCGAGGGATTTGGCTGTTCTTCTAATGCACAGATATTACTGACAGATTACACTGCCCACGCCATCTCTGTGGGAGACAAAAGGGATGTAAAATAGAACAAACTACAAATGTATTTTATTTGACACTTAAGCATATTAATTAACTGAATTTATAACATGTCGACCGTGGTCCAGTGGTAGCGTGGCAGACTTTCCACCCTTACAACCTTAACAGAAGGGGTTCGAATCCCACTGGAATCAACAAAAAATTAATATTTAATATTAAAAGACTTAGACTTTGGATTTTGATTGATAAAAAGGATAGAAAACTACATCACAGGCAGATGATTCAAGCCAAAATGATTAATTTCATTTTTTTAAAGACAAATTTTGTTCCAATGAAGTACCCAAAAGTGCAGTTAATTTATCTTCTGCATATGGCCATTTCGTCAACAAGTCTCATCAGTGCAGATTATATCAAAACAATTGGAAAACCGAATAAAAACAAAAAAAACGGTCTATCGTAGGAACCCAACGGGGTTAGAATTAGAGAAATGATTATCGAGATTGCCTTCCCACCGAGGGATTTGGCTGTTCTTCGAATGCACAGATATTACAGACAGATTACACTGCCCACGCCATCTCTGTGGGAGACCAAGGGGATGTAAAATAGAGTGAGCTGCAAATTTATTTTGACACGTAATATGAGAGTTAAGTTTATTAATTAACCAAAATTTGAACATGAATTTGGTGGTGTAGTGGTTAGCGTAGCAGACTCTCAACCCTTAGTACCTTGACAGAGGAGGTTCGAATCCCACTGGAATCAACAAAAATATAATATTTAATATTAAAAGACTTAGACGTAGACTTTGGCTTTGGTTTGATAGAAAAATACATTACAGGCAGATGACTCAAGCCTAAATAATTAATTTAATTTTTTTTTAAACAGAAGTACCCAAAATTGCAGTTAATTTATCTTCTGCATATGGCAATTTCGACAACAAGTCTCATCAGTGCAGATAATATCAAAACAATTGGAAAACCGAATAAAAACGAAAAATTTCTGAGTGTCATTATCAAAAAAATTAAAATAGCCCACATTTTGATGGGGTGCTCAGCATAGATCGGTCCATAACATACCATAAAAACGAAGCACAAATAAGATGTTGGGGTTTTCATCGGTATTCACTCTAATTCTTATTTTAAAGCAAAACAAGTACCATGAATTCTCTTAAACAAAGTGAAAGGAAATGCAGACTGTTAGTTAAATGAATAAATAAACTGTCTATAAATTCAGTCAACATGGAAACTTGTTCATCTCCCCGGATTTGCGAATATTTACGCTAATGCAGGGCCTAAAAATTAAAATATAACGGTCTAATTTTAATTGTGCTTCGTTTTTATGGTATGTTATGGACCGATCTATGCTGAGCAACCCATCAAAATTTGGGCTATTTCAATTTTTTTGATAATGACACTCAGAAATTTTTCGTTTTTATTCGGTTTTCCAATTGTTTTGATATTATCTGCACTGATGAGACTTTTTGTCGAAATGGCCATATGCAGAAGATAAATTAACTGCAATTTTGGGTACTTCTGTTTAAAAAAAAATTAAATTAATTATTTAGGCTTGAGTCATCTGCCTGTAATGTATTTTTCTATCAAACCAAAGCCAAAGTCTAAGTCTAAGTCTTTTAATATTAAATATTAATTTTTTGTTGATTCCAGTGGGATTCGAACCCCCTCTGTCAAGGTACTAAGGGTTGAGAGTCTGCAACGCTAACCACTACACCACCAAATTCATGTTCAAATTTCGGTTAATTTATACACTTAACTCTCATATTACGTGTCAAAATAAATTTGTAGCTCACTCTATTTTACATCCCCTTGGTCTCCCACAGAGATGGCGTGGGAAGTGTAATCTGTCTGTAATATCTGTGCATTCGAAGAACAGCCGAATCCCTCGGTAAGAAGGCAATCTCGATATTCATTTCTCTAATTCTAACCCCGTTGGGTTCCTACGATAGACCGTTATATTTTAATTTTTAGGCCCTGCATTAGCGTAAATATTCGCAAATCCGGGGAGATGAACAAATTTCCACGTTGACCGAATTTATAGACAGCTTATTTATTCATTTAACTAACAATCTGCATTCCCGTTAACTTTGTGTAAGAGAATCCATGGTACTTTTTTTGCTTTAAAGTAAGAATTAGAGTGAGTACCGATGAAAACCCCAACATCTTATTTGTGCTTCGTTTTTATGGTATATTATGGACCGATCTATGCTGAGCACTCCATCAAAATGTGGCCTATTTAAACTTTTGAAAAATGACACTTAAATTTTTTTTTGTTTTTATTTGGTTTTCCAATTGTTTCGATATAATCTGCACTGATGAGACTTGTTGTCGAAATGGCCATATGCAGAAAATAAATTAACTGCAATTTTGGGTACTTCATTGGACATGTTGGAACAAAATTTGTTTTAAAAAAATGAAATAAATCATTTTGGCTTGAATCATCTGCCTGTGATGTATTTCTCTATCTTTTTTATCAATCCAAATCCAAAGTCTAAATATTTAACGAAAGGATATGGAGTAAATGAAAATGAGACCATAACCCTTATGTTAAGTCTTTTAATATTAAATATTAAATTTTTGTTGATTCCAGTGGGATTCGAACCCCTTCTGTCAAGGCCGTAAGGGTCGACATGTTATTATTTCGGTTAATTAATATACTTAAGTGTCACATATAATGCATTTGTAGTTCGATCTATTTTACATCCCTTTGGTCTCCCACAGAGATATCGTGGGTAGTGTAATCTATCTGTAATATCTGTGCATTCGAAGAACAGCCAAATCCCTCGGTGGGAAGGCAATCTCGATATTCATTTCTCTAATTCTAACCCCGTTGGGTTCCTACGATAGACCGTTATATATATATATATATGTGTGTGTGTGTTGATGAATTTCAGTGGACCTATTTTTCTGTCAATTTATAAAAAAAATAAGTTGCAAGGAAGAATGTTGGTATAAGCTTTTAATAGAAAGACAGTAAGGTCCAATACAAATCAAGACAAAATGAGAATTACAAACGCATTAAATAAAATGTCCAACATATGGTGAGGTATCATCAGCGTAAGCATAATCTTTTGACGCTTGGCAGCCAACACACTGTCAATAACATGAATAGTTATATCAAAGTTCTCGGTGTCTGTTAGTTCAACCTATACTATTTTTTTTCTCATTTACACAAAAAACGTTGTAACTGTAACAAAATACCAAATTTACTGTTAATTTAGCTTTTTGCATATGCACATTTGGACAACGTATGTCTCTTCAGTGCAGATCTGTCAAAAAATGGTTACGACTGTAAAAATACAGTCACTGTGGTTTGAATAATTTGTAATGAAATTAACACAGCTTCCTGATAAAATGTTAACATAACATTTCGCCAAAGAGTTAGTGTAATATAAATGGCCCCAAGTGCATTGGATGTACACGAAACATAATTGAAGAAAAAGAAAGTGTTATAACGTGTTTTAACGGTCTTTGATCTTAAATTTACACGCTGTGTTAGTAACAAGGTTCTGAAAGCATGGCACCTCAGCGCGTGGTATCTCTCCTCTTGTAAACATTTACGGGTTCAACAACATTCAGATACTTACTGAATCTAAAACCTTCTCAAATTCATTTAAAATATACCTGTCTACTCTTCATTCTCCCAATAAAAATTTAAAAACACAAATACCCATGAAAATATCTTTAAAACAAGACAAACATGCTTTGGGATCCAATGACCTGAAGATTTTACAATTATACTGGCCTCTCTCTGATACTGCCGATGTCTACTGAAATCCATGATAATTCTTTACCAAACCCTTCGGGAAGTTTTGAGTTTAATTATTATTCCGTAGTGCGACACTCTTTTAACAGCAGACTAGGCTCCTTGAGCTAGCCGGCAGTTTAGCGGCGAACACTCCTCGACCCATCTTTCTAAATTACGTTTTGTCTTAGAGGTCTTAGAGTTAGTGGTCTACCTGTATTGGGTTTTATTTGTATATATAATATACTATAGGGAAACGAGATAGAGAAAGGGGGTGTTTGGGTACCCATAAACTGGTTTAACCCTACCGCTGTCTGTTGCCAGTGCCGGTACCCAGTCCGGCTATCCCGAGTTCCTATCATTTTTGTCATTTCATTGTTTTTCTTGTGCAGTTCACTGGTTGATTGTGACATGTGATTGTAATGTTCGGCCATTGTTAGTGTTTCCTGTTATCTTCCCTTCATTAGTTTTTCCTGTGTAATTCCCTTGCAGATCGTGACAAGTAATTATGATTTTCAGCCATTGTAGGTGTTTCCTGTTGTCCCCTTTATTTCATTTAGTATTGAGTGCTTTTAGTTGACTCGTTGCTTAATTATTTAGAAGTTTGAATATAAAATTTGTATGCATCATTTTTAGACAGGTCAGATTTAATTTGTAACAGTTGCAGAAAACCAACAGTTTGTGCAATTTGTATCAAGTGTGAAACATTCTGGTGTCAAATTTGTAAACAACATATGGATATATTTGATTATAATATAGTTGATATACATTGTGCTATTCAAATTTGTTCCGACTGTGCAGAATCAGACTTTGATCAAAGGTTTGGAAAAGGGGAAATATTTGATAGAAAGGTCAGTGAAAGTTCAAAACAAATAAGAACATCACCGGTTTCAGAATTCAAACTACCAACCATATATGACAATCCAGTTGGTGTGAGTGGAATCAGTATTTTGTCAGATCGTCGTATTGTGATTGCAGACTATAACAATGAACAATTGATTTTGTTCAATAATTTTCATTTGGAAACAGAACTGAAACTTCACTATAAACCAAGAGGAATGGTTGGCCTTTTTGACACCCGTATCGCAATAACGATTGCCGAATCAAAGAAAATTCTTATTTATGATATAGTTTTTGATAGAATTAAGAAGACCACTTACCTCAGTTTAAAGAAAGAGATTTCGACATCCAATATCGGAATGCCGTACCAAATAGCATATAACTATGATCACTTTGTCGTAGACATTTGTAATAATAATAGTAACCCAGGTGTTTTAGCTGTGTATGGTTATGACGGAATAATAAAATCTATCGCTTTAACTGGTAAGCTTGCCCATTTTAATGGCAAAGTGAGACTTTGTCTCCAATGGGCAAGGCGTCTTTTATTTGTTTCAGGAATTGATGCAAAAGGAGTTTTATGTTTGGATTTTGATGGAAACGTAATGTGGGAACAATATGTTTCTAGTCCGAGAAGTATTATATTTGTACCGGAGTGGCGGAATAAAAACCTTTTATTAGCATGTAGCTGTTTTGATGCTATATATCGTATGGAAAGTGAAGATGGAAGTTATGACACCATAAAATTACAAGATGGAGTAAATTCTCCCAACTTTTTGGCATATTATAAAGAACATAAGTTAGTCATTGTTATAAACTATGAAGGTATTTATACATTGAAATACAATATAGAAAATTAATTACACAAATGTGAAAAATCAACGGAAATAAAAATTGACTTGCATGTTCCAAAATGTTTTCACTATCAAAAATTAATGGTAACTTTAGGCTAAAGAGATCTTCCATTATCTTTCCTTTCAACGATTCTATCGAATTTGCACACTTTTAAACCTGAAATAGATATCAAGAAGTATTCAAGAATCTAGTGTGTTAAATAAATCCCTGCATGATCAAAGTGTTAAAGGCAGCAGCGTTTAAGAGAAAAAATAATTTATAGCATTTCGAAGTAGCGTTTATTGTTACAAGACTGCAGATATGAACAGTACCTCTAGCAGAACTGTCACTCAACAATTGATAATTATTATACAAAAACTATACTTCAAAACACATTTCAACATGCTTTGAAAAATCGCATTTTTAGGTAAATTTCAACAAACTTGTCGTAATTTAGATATAGCACCTAAGAGTGATTAAGATTCACAAAAACAGGAGAGGTTGTGTATAATAGAAACTTATCAGGATACTGTTTTATATATGTCTGGTTTGGTTTCTTAAAATATTATTCTTGTTTAACTTTTATTTTGTCCTAATTGCTCTGGCATTTCTAGCAGTGTTTTCATCATTTGCCACCGCTTCAATCCTTTTAATGGTAATACATCACGTGACTGGTTCGCCCTCTTCTATTTCTTTCTTTTGTTCAATATGTCTAGTGCTATCAACCTGTCTGTGATGATGTGCCCGTTTGTATAGCTATATCGCTCTATATATTTATACATGTAGGTTATCTTTTCCCTACATATTGTATGGAAGAGTATAGGGATGTTGTAAGGGTTATTCGGGGTTAATGCCACTGTCACAAATAAAAACTGACATTTTCAGCTAGATTCGCGTCTTCCCTGATTTGACATTACCGGTTTTGACTTTACCCTGGATTGACCCACTGACAGTGTGACGGGTGCTGTGCATAGAGCAGAACATGCTCACCCTTCCGGGGCACCTGATTTCACTCTTCTTTATTGAGAGTTCACACTGTTAGTGCTTTAGTTTTTTGTGTTGTATGTGTAATGTTCGTGTGTTTTGTGAGAGTGTTGTCTTTGGACTTCCATCTTTTGGTGTTCTTGCTTTTGCTTTGTCTCTGGACTTTGATTTGTGTAATCTTGTGCTTTGTTCCTTCGGTATTCTACTGCCGTTGTTTCGGTTGAAGGAAAGGGAATAAACTTTGACGGGATACATGTAGAACAGTTATTTATGCT
Organism: Modiolus philippinarum; assembly: GCA_002080025.1. Lineage (NCBI taxonomy): Eukaryota > Metazoa > Mollusca > Bivalvia > Mytilida > Modiolidae > Modiolus > Modiolus philippinarum. The sequence continues at coordinate 70,264 of MJUU01053140.1, read as the reverse complement.
ACCGCGTATCAACGTTATTTAAGAATATATTTTGAGTGCTCAATCCTGGTCTTGGACTTGTCCTTCTTACAAAATTTAAATCCAAATGCAAATACATATATAGTTCTTCTCTCTTTTAAGTTGCATTTTGTCTAATAATAGTTAATATTAAACAAATCTCGGACCTTTGGATCATCATGGTCTAAGAGATAACGCCGAAAGTCTTGGTTTTTGTGTAGTATAAACCTCCGAAGTGTACATGAACTAATAAACTATAGTTTTTTCACAATTTTAGAGACGACCTAAAAATTGTCTGTCAACATGTTTAATATAGTTCGATGTATTTTACATATTTATAAATTTATTCATGTATTCTGTGGTCTATATTTTGTATATTGTTATCATTTCTTAAATCAGACTTCTATATGGTTATAAACAATGTGATATGCATATTTATATTAAGTGCAATAACATTTTTGTTTTTTTTTATATATATTGTTACCTTTGAACTCATTTAAATTTCCGCTGCATGGACAATGCACCTTGTATTCAGGATCAAATTTCAAGAATAGTAACGTCAGATTTATCCGAATGACCTTCAAATTCCAGAGACCACTGATACATCTGCTTCAGCAGTAGACTTAGATCTTTTATTTTTCCTTGAATGAGATGGACGTTTTTAATCTAAGCTTAATGACAAACGCGATGATTAGAACTTTCCAATTGTGAACTTTTCCTTCCTTTCTAAGCAGCAATATACCTATCTTTCTGGCGTATTCGGTGTATATTACACAGTTATTAAATCATTTTAATAGGGGAAACATATCCAACAGCTGCTAAGTATGAGATTTGTTCAGCATCTCGTACTATCACACTATTTAAAATTCTATATTCGGAACAATTACATCATCAGAAGATATGAAGTGTCCAGAATGAAAAGAAAATATTTCAACAAGATTTCAGGTAATCAGTGATGGGGGTAGTAACAAAATTACCGAATCGAGGAGTCAAGAGCCAAATCAATGAGAACAAGAGCTAAAATTCATGAAAACGAGGTGGAAACCACAGGAAAATTTGTCCACCGCAATTTTTATGACTTGGTACCGGGATTTCCAAAGAAATTGTAGGTTAAACCGGTTTTATGGCTTGCCAGACCCCCCCTTCCATTACGGTGGACAGTCTAAAGAAATTATCACTCAAAAGCCGGTCTCCTCTTAATTTAGAATGTCTCTTTTAATCAACTGTTTCTGAAAGTGAAAATCTTGACACATCAAAGCAAAAAAAAAAAAAATCATTTATTGACACAAGTAACTAAATTGATTTGAATATTTAGATACATTTAATGTTAAATTTATTATGCCGTGTATTTGGGTTGGTTGTTTCTCGTGTTCATTTCTCCAATACACCGATGTTAATTTCTTTATCTCGAGGAACTTAGCTCACTTCTGATGTTACTTAAGTGTTGGGAATCTAGCTCTTAGTTTGCGTAGCTTATTTTAGGTGTTTCTTGAGCTCGCCCGGACTCAGCATGTTGGGACCTGAAATGGAACAAAATTATCTGTACATGATTTATAGTCCGCAATACATTTTTCTTTTCAATTATTTACATAAAATTGTTCAAAATAAAGAAATAAAATAATCTAAATTTTACACCTCAAATTAACCTAGAAACAATTATCAATCCAGTATAAATTATTTCCCGTAGCAAATTTCGAGCAGCGTATTGCTTTAAAATTTGGTACGGGAATTCACGAAAATTGCAAACATTTATTTTTATTTATTTACATTCTGAATGTCGTTCTTTGATCAATAATGAATAATCAAATTAAGGTTTAAAATTTAAAAACAATCAAAATTTAACTTGTCAATTTCAGAATTTAAAAACGAAATCTTTTACTACTAACTTCAACATGTTTAGGTTGTCACCTCATTCTGAAATAACATTGATTCACTGCGTACGATTAAAAAGATACGCACAAAAGAAACAAAAACAAAAACTACACAACAAACAAAACAGAAAAAAAAAATTAAACTCAAAGTTTCGACTTTTGAAAACTCGAAATTTCGACTTTTTTCTTCGAAATTTCTGCTTTTTTCAAACTCATATTCGACTGTTTTGAATTATTAAATTTCGACTTTTAAAAAGTCGAAATATTGAGTTTTTAAAGTGGAAAATTTGAGTTTTTGGTAGTTGAAATTCATCAAAGATCAAATTAAAGTTTTTTTGCTTTTAAATCCAAATTTTGAGTATTTAACTGTCAAAATTTCGAGTTATTCAAAAGTCGAAATTTAGACTTTTTAAAAGTCAACTTTAAGATTTGAAAAGTCGAAATTTTGAGAATGAAGGATCCGAAATTTTTAGTTTAGAAATGATGAAATTTCGAGTTTGAAAAAGTCAAATTTTTATGCTTAAAAAAGTCAAAATTTTGAGATGAAAGTTGAAATATTAAGCTTGAAAAAATTCGAAATATTAAGTTTAAGTTAAAATTTCGAAATTTTTTAAGTTGAAAATTATTAGAATTTTACAAAGATAGCCAATTCCGTTCCACTCCATTAAAATGCTGACTATTAGCCCGCAGCATAGCTTAACATTTGACCCTTCAGGAGAACACATATATTTAGTAATCTCCCTTGAAGCTAAACTTTCAAGGAATCGTGTGTGGAAAGTCTTTTACAAAAATTCATTTCATACTGACAAATATGACCACTACCCTTTGCGTCAACCTTGGATATGGATGTGGTGTTGATATCTGACGGACCAATTTTTAAAGGGATCATGAGAGGACTGTTGTGACCTATTTGTTTTATTACTGAATCAGTGGTTTAAGAGAGAAAGATGTTTTTAATGAAAAATTTTGAAGCATTTACTAGAGAAGGACGAACAGACATCGCATGCCACATTACTGCAAAAACTATGTTAAAATTTGCTAAAATGTGCCAGAGTTGTCGCCCAATTAGCACACAAACCACATTAAGCCACGTTCCCTGTATTTTAATAAAAACTCTTGCTTTCTTTCTCTTGCCATCAGAATTTCACCTTTTTGATGTAGCCCTGTTTCAATCTGGCAGCCATATTGGATTATGTATAGACCTGCCGGGGACAATCCAAGAACCATTGTGACTCAGTTCGGTTCTAATTGTATTTTCTGAGATCTTTAAATGAGATATCAATAGGGTAAGATGTAAATCATGTATCATTCTATTTGCTATATTGGATAAGGTACGGACATACAGGAGACCTTTTTTTGTTTTTGGAATGGACCATCTAAGGACTATTGTGACTATGTTTGATTGTAATTCGACAAAGCGTTCCTGAGAACAAGATATTTGATTGTGTTTCCTTATGGTCCAATAATAAAATATGTTCCCCGCTGATGGCAACCTTGGATGAGGTACTGACATTGTGGATACCTCTTTTGAAATGGACGATCTTAAGATCTTTGTAACTAAGTTTTGTTATAATTTGACTAGTGGTTTCTGAGGAGAAGTTCTTTGAATGTATTATCATAGGATTAAATGCTAAACTTTGTTTACTGCTGGTTGCTATCTTGGATGGAGTGCGGACCTGCACGATACAAATTTTTTAAGAGACCACCAAAAGTAGTAAAGACCATTTTCCATGCAGAAATCCTGCATAAGACCGGATAAGCAAATTCGATTGCTAGATCCCGGGCCGAAAGAGACCGATTCTGAGGTAGCGCGACCTGCCTTGGGACATATTCCGGTGGGAACGGCATGATTCTGACGCTGTAGAGGAAAGGGGTAGAAACCAAGGTCTGGGCGTGCAGCAGAATGATCCGGGAAATGCAGCGAATACCGAGGAAAAAGTGGCACCTGCTCAAGATCGATAACTATGGGATGAAGAAGTCAAAATAGAGCGGGCATGATTACTTCAACTTTGAAGTGGTGGTTTAAGGGGGCTTGGGAGAATCCTTTTCTGATTTGGAAACACACTGGAAAAGATATTTGAGGGCTGAGATCAGCGAGAGCCTTGGAAATGCTTGGCTAGATCTTCGTTGAAATGGGGCAAGGATTGGCGCAGTCGATCCTTTCCATCGTAGTAATTCTTCAGGCAGACGGCAGGTGCACCATATTCGTCCAGGAGCTGAGAATGATAGGATCTGGCCAAGCGGAGAGTATCACGATGCTTCTTCTTCTTTGCGATTCGCTTGGCGATCAGCGAGAGCACTAGTATGGTCGTAGCTCTCAGGCAAGCGAAGATCCAGGGGAGGGACACCGCGGCACCAACCCCGGTCAAAGCCGATCCCATGTTGCCGCTGGTAAGCAATAGACTGCTTTTGGAGGCTACAGCTAGGATAATGGAAACTACCTTATCCAGTCGCTTATTGATGCAAAGCATGCGGGCATATTTCTGGAACTCGGAATCCAGGAAATCCTCGAGTCTGGAATCTACTTCGTCGGTCATTTATCTAAGGGCTGTAGAGAAGCAAACCAAGGAGGGGGACGTTCTTGAAGAGGCTATAGGGGCCTAAGATCAATCCGGAGCCGTCGTAGAGCTTACCATCGCGCTTCAGATATAACCGTCACCTTGGACGATCTTCGGCAGTCGGGCTGGGGAGAGATATAAGCCCTTCCCGTGAGACTTCACACAGCAGACTTGGTCATCCTTCTTGAGGCATAATCCAGACCCAAGACTTATTGACGGCCACGCCACCCAGCACACTCAATTCGCCCCCTCCAAAGGTTGGAAGAACGGTCTTGTCTACCATTGGGAGGGCTCTCATCGGAAGGAATCCACCCTCTTTCTGCATATAATGCTTCAGCTGGGTGATGCTTATTTCCAAGATCCTTCCTTCTTCAACGGCCCGCTTGAGTTTATTCATCTTCTGGAATTGCCGATTTATGAGCAGCAACGTATCATTGCCTGAGGGATTCTCGTGCGAGGGCGGATATTCACGGAGTATGGCTTGCGCTTGGCTGCGAGTCTGAGTTTATCCTTCTGGCTTGAGCTCAGGTTCAGACCACATTCGGAATACGTCATTTAATTATATCTCGCGATGGTGGAAGCGCATGGTCAAGTGCTCGCCTCGGAGATCGATAAGCAAACCGTCCTGATCTGTGATATGCGTCACCATTGAGTGGATGGTATTCACGGTCACCGGAAGGTAGATCGGATTCTTGGGGTCTGGACGATCTTCATGCCGGGAGAGACGTTGGGGAAAAAGCTATAGATGACAGGCTGCTGCACGCCGTCGACTTAGCTTCCACTGATGATATCGCTATTCATCAGGATGCTATTGACGTTGATGATATTCACGATACTCTCGATCTCGAAATATCCATTGGTCTTGGCATCGTAGATATAGGTCTCATCTTTGAATCCTAGGACGGTCCGGATGATATTGGGGACGTCGAAATTTACTTGGTAGTTTTCTCGGAGGATGAGGAAAGCTCTCAGGGTCGCTCGGTTGGCACCGATTGTGATCTTGGCGCAATGGACCTTTTGAGGCATACGCCTCTGGATCTCGTCATTGATATCATCGATATCGAAGGATCCGAACTTCAGGGCGATGGAAAACCAGCGCGCGCCATCGTCGGGGGAGTAGGAGAAGTAGCAATTTCTCTCGTGAATATTGGGGAAGGATTAGTAGGTCTCCAGGTTGACCAGGGACATCTCGTAGCTCTTGCTCGGGTCTAGACGGATGGGTTGGTGGAATCGCGTGGAGATCCGGCCGCCCCGCCCAGAGATAACCAGGGAGAATCCACGCTTGGGTGTCGTATTCTTGATATTCTTGGCGATCTGCTGAAGTTTGGTAATTTATATATAGCTCAGTAGACGACGCTCATCTTTCGACCGTCTGATTCGAATTGGCGGATGCGATCGGAGATGACCAAAGCGTAGACTTGGGTATTGGCTGCGACGTTGCGATCGAATTTTGCCTTGATATAGACGTCAATCGTCGAGTCCTCGAGGCACTCGCTCTGCTTGGAGACGTCTTACACGAAGAGAGGATGGAGATCCGTAAATTCGGCGGGGGTGATGCCAGCACTGCTTACCAGGTGATCCATTTTGAAGAATTTCCGCCGGAAAATCCGCGGGCTCCTTATAGAGCCTGGTGATCTTCTGATTCGTGGAGGCATTATACGCCACGGCGGCGGTATATCTCTGGGAATTCAAAGTGACGTAGATATCATTCACGCGGCAGTGGTCGAAGATGGCGGGGTTGGCTTCTTGATCGTTACTCTTATCGGTCTGGAAGGCGACGATCACCCATCGAGGTCTTTCAGGGCTGCTTCTGTCGATCGAATCGCATTGCCTCATGGGGAAGTATCTAGCTTCACCTTGCTCTCGATGATCTTATAGAGCCCCAGCTTTTGGTCGTCGGAGGGCATCACGTGCTGGATAAACCGGGCGATATTGCTGAAGACGATCTTGCCGACTTCGTTGACATTGGTAGCATCCCGGAAGATGGCGTCATAACCTGATACGCGGACGAGAATGACCTCATGCTTGAATCCGTAGACCGACTTATCGTAATCCTGGGCAAAGCCGAAGATATGCTTCAAGTGAATGGTGAAGGAGAAGAATCCCTTATCGACGGGCTTGGCGATGATGTAGGCCTTCCGCGTTTCAAACCCAAGATTCGCAAACGGCAGCGGGAGGGGAGATATTTTTTACCTTTATATGGTTGAGGCCGTGGGACTTGGAGTAATCGTCGGGATACGTAAGAAGGCCCAGCATTGTAGTCGCGAGCCCGGGATCGTGCAAATGATCGATCGTCTGCCCAGAAAGCTTGTAGCTGATGGATTTGAAGATGTACATCATTGCATTATTAATGAGGGAGATGAGGTTGGCATTAGCAAAGGCCGTCCCATCAGTCTTCTGGAGCCTTCATTCCAGCAAAAGGTAACTCTTGGATGGATGGAGGAAGAGATCCTGCGACTCGATGTTGAGGCGGATCTCGGTGCCGGAGCTATTCAGCTGCGTCCCGGGGATGGGATGATATTTGTTGAATTCGTACTGCTGGATGCTTTCGTGCTGGGATAGGATGGAGGCGGCTTTCGGTGGATGCTTGGACTTGGGCTTCGGCTTGGGCTTGAAAGGAATCTTGCTCACCAGATGATCTACGGCTTTGGTGGCGCCCTTCTCGACTCCCTTTATGACTGCATTGGTGGCGGCGGTGGGAGCCTTCTTCCCAAGGGTCTTAGCGGAGGTAGAAGGGAAGACTCGTACGAGCAGATTTTCCACTGTATCGAATATTCCCCGCCCCAACCGCATATTAGCGACGATAGCCGTGGTTCGTGATTTGCATAGTTTACTTAAAGATATTATGATGAAGGCGCTTATACCTGGCATTTTCGATATACTTTTCACTTCGGAGGGCGTCGAGGATGGCTACGAACTCATTGCAGACGCCGGTATTCCCAGCCTGGAAAGCCTCGGCGCATAAATCTAAGCGCTCCGCCCTCTGCGTCGGGTCTGATGGAAGAAAGAGCATCCTGCTCCCTTTCTTATCCTCATGACAGATATGGGATACGATGGTCTACTACTTGAAGCTGCGATTGGCCTTTGGCGTCCTGGATAGGGCACTATTATTCTGGTATATCGCATAGGTCTTCTTCAGGATACCGCTGTAAGCCTCCAGATCGTCCATATCGAAATCTTCGGGCCTCTTCATCACCATGAGCTCCAAAAGCCCCGGCGTCTCCTGATGTCGCTGGCCATTGACCAGGAGATCGTCGCCGTCGAAAGTGACTGGAGCATTCCCGATGAAAATTCCGCCGTTCTCCGATCTCTAGATCCGCCTGATTGGTCATACTCATTTGGAGATAGTGCTGCGCCCGGGGCATAGGATGGTACCGGGATCCTCTTCGATAGGAAGTGGGTCTGCAAAGTCTGAAGGAGGGTGCAAGGCAGTGGCTAGGAGTGGGAGCGGCAGATTCTAAGGCAGCTTTCCCCTGGGCCTCCACCACGGGCTTGAAGAATTTGCCGAGGTCTCGACTTTACCCAAGCTTCTCCAAGCGATCCTTCAGCTGCCTCGCCTTGATATTCTGCTTCACGTCCTGCATCGATTTGGCCAGAGCATCGCGCTGCTCCTTCCTCGTGATCTTGACGAACCTTATTTATATAGGGATGCCTACGATTGTGGCTATTTCGGATACCCTGGGAGCATCCGAAAAGGCAGACGACCTCACCACCATCGGCCGTACTTGGCGGCCCAGGCGACGGTCTCCGAGCATGAGAGGTTCGGGGAGGGGCGTTTTGCGTTCGGAAGGACGATCGGGGAAGTGTTTAGCGTTCCGAGGGGCGTTCGGGATAGCGATTGGCGATTGAGGGGGCGTTCGGGGGGAGCGTTCGGGGGCGTTTGGCTATTGGGAGGGCTTCAGCCGATGGAGGCGGCAGACAGTGGACCCTTCTGGGCAGGTTTTTCATGCAGATTCTTCCGGTCTTGCACTCGTGCTCACAGCGCACCTTCGACGATAGGGTGATATGCCTCTTGCACATATCCTTTCCCGGTCTGCAAGAAAGCTTGATGGGATGCCCTCTGGCCACCTTTTGACCGCAGGGGTGGGAGGGGTGCGGAGGCCGTACCAAACCGCAGATCTCGCACTTTCCAGCCTCCATCTCCATCACCAATGCTTGTATGGGTATCGGCATTCACCACTCTCCGCCAGATCGGCTCGCAGGCGCTGGGAAATGCAAAAGATCGCTGCACTTCTCCAGACATAGCATCAACTCTGCACCAGCATCTCCCGAAATCTTTGAATTGCTTGAGGCGATGCTCGATCGAACACCCTTGGCAGAGATTTCTCAAGGGGATGATCTGCTCGACGAATTGGGTCAAGAGAAAATCTTTCAAGACAAGACAAGCGAAATTCTTTCATCATGGGATTCATAGTTTATCTGGGACTACGATGAATTCATCTAGTTTGAACCGATATCTTCCGGCCTCTCGGGGACTGGTCAGATCGATGGTCACGAAGCCATGGGGCTCAGACCAGCATTGGCGACAGAGGGTCTTGAATTGGTCGATTGATAGGTCAGTACAGAAGTCGCGATGGATGTGGTCGAGATTTCGATCGTCTTGGCGGAAGAGGCAGATGAAGTTGGCATTCTCCTGGATGGTCTGAAGTAGCTCTGGCAGAGGTAGAAGTAATCGACGTTATTATGGCGACCGCGCATGTAGTAATCCTCGCACTTAGTTTGCTTGCTCAGCATGGAATCGTCGAAGACCATCAGATTCTTATCCGCCGGATCGAGCGGGTGTCGGGTGCGTCACCGTCCTGCTCGAAGAAGAAGGCATCGATGCCACCAGGCGCTCGGGGAAGAGCCTCGACGAGAACTAGCATCCTACAGGGTGAGAAGCTCTCGGATGGCCTCTTTGGTCAGACTCCTCTCCAGCGCCGCTCGCAAGAGCTGATAGATGGGCTGGTGAAGAGATTTCCCGAAGTCGTAGAGGCGATCGTAGTCCAACCACCCAGAGCGTAGGAGATTATTCGGCAGCGTTGTCTTGCCGCAGCCCGACCTCCCGACGATCAGACCGCGAATCGATCGCTGGAGAGGAGGAAGTGATTGCTCGTGGTGGGTGCGGCGGCATCGTAAGAGATATTGTGCACGTCCATTTATATAGATAAAGCATGATATATTGCGTGAAATGCTGAAAAACCACCAATACGCTAGGGTCTGCGAGGTGGTAGCAAGCAACGGGAGGCTGCGGAAGGTCGGAACTTGCGCCGTCTGCGGCTCCCAGGAGTCCCAATTTATCGCTGCGTCGGGCACCGGAATCTGGAATAAATGCTCAATCGCATGCCCGTGGAAATGCACTTACCAGGGAAAATTTCACCGACCAAGGCACCAAGCTTCATAAGCGTCTGAAGGCAGACGGCACCCAAAAACCCTGGTCCATTCCCATCAATCGCGTGGATAAGGCCTCCAATCACCAGGATTTCTGCATGCTCAGCAGCAGGATACGGCCGTCCGAAATTTCACCTGCGATAAGACCATGTTCAAGGAGCAGGACGGCATCCAGCAGAACGCATGGATCGAAGTATCGCCTGACCCATCATCGGCATCAAGGCATTTTTTGGACTGCTCCGACCAGCTAGCCGAAGAGCTGCATAAGCCCGTCCGTCGTAAGTTTGAGAAAAGGCGCGTGGTAGTTGGCGGGTGGACGGTACCTGGGCCGCCAATCTCGTGGATATGAGCGCCTTCTCCCGCGATAATCGAGGCTATAAATATCCCTTGAGTATCATCGACGTCTTCTCCAAGTATGGCTGGCTGATGCTGCTCAAGGAAAAGAAGGGGATCACGGTGCATGCGCGATGCCTTCCGGGCCGTCTTCATGGATCGCATCCCGCAGAAGTTAAGGACGGATAAGGGCTCCATATAGGGAGTTGGAGGATCTGCTCTGGAAGTAAGAGGTAGAGCTGTTCTCCATGGAGAATGAGGAGAAATTGAGCGTCGTCGAGCTCTGGAATCGAACCATGAAGGAGAAGATGTTCAAATATTTCTCAGCCAATAGCACGCGCACCTACCTTCCCATCTTGGAGCAGAAGTATAATATCTCCAAGCATCGATCCATCAAGATGATTCGAACCGCCGCCACTAAGAAGGAGAATCATGCAAAGGCATGCAGCCGCCGCGATTGAGCCGGGGATAGGATCCTGATCGCCAAGAAGGGTATCTTTGAGAAGGGAATACGCCCCGCTGGAAAGAGGAAGTCCTCTCTCACCGTCTCGCAGGTCCTGGGCACTTAGCCGCCGACCTATCGTCTCAAAGATTTCCACAGAGAGGAGATCCAGAAATCCTTCTACAAGCCCGAGATCCAGCGCACCGACCAGGACGTTTATTACATCGAAGATATCCTGCGGCGACGAACCAGGGGTGGGGTCAATTAAATCTTCTCGAAATGGTTGGGCTATCCTAAATCTATCAATTCATGGGTCCAGTAATTCGACTGGCAATAAGCCATGCCAATCGGCAATCATTCTGGTCCCTTGAAAGAGCCCGGAAAGATTGGGGGAATAATCCCTGGACCTACCTCTATGGATGAAGATCCCGAATTTTTGTATCCAGCAATGCAATCTTACTCTGCATAATCAATGCCAGAAGTTGCCAGTTCTTGGCGTGCCATCCCTTGGTGACCGGTTCGTCAGCTCCGGTACCCTCTGGAAGGTTGCGAATCGCATTGCCCTATATATCTTAGTCCACGCTTATCCGGCCGCCATTGGTATTGATGCAGTGCAATCTATCTGCCTTGCCAGTCAGTTGCTTCTGGAGGGGTTTGATCTCCTCCCTCGTCATGCCATGCATCTCCTCTTCGAGCTTTCTTGAGTGACTGCTTCAAGAATCTCGTCGTCACGGCATCATAATCCTTTACCGGATACTACTTAAATTCATATCCAGATCATCTTCGATCTCATCCTTGCGGTCGGTCCCTCTGCAGAGGCCCACCCTTAGATTAAATTTATCGACCATACTTTATCTATAGCAAGGAGAAGACGACGATAGTCGCTGAACATGTACATTCAGATATGACTGCAGATGACTGTTCCGCGGGGCTGAGCTTCGTCCGTATTATGGTCGATCGGTAGGTCCAGATAGTGTCTCAGCTCAGTCTGTGGCGGCAATCCGTATACGCCAAAGTAGATTCTCCGGATGCGGTCTTTGAACCAGCAAGTCCAGTGAGTCCCGGGGCCTACGAGATCATCATGATTCAGGATGCTGCATTCGAGATCTCTAGGCTTGGATGGTAGGTCGTCGCGCATGAAGACGCCTCTGAAATGGGGGATATGCAGATTCTTCACGGCTCGCTCGAGCTCAAGATTGGTGAGGGGCTGATCTATTTATCTAGGGAGGGGTGGGACATCCACATCCGCCAGAGCATTCCAAGATGGGGCGGCGAGGAGAGATTTTCCCGAGGCTCACGGAGCTCGA
>MJUU01053140.1:32900-50770 GCA_002080025.1 Modiolus philippinarum | reverse complement strand
AAATAACCTCCGACACCATGGCACTGCCAATACTTCCACCAAATCTCGGATTGGTGAGTTTGTCCATATTTCTAGTAAATCATTGCAACGAGACTTTGGGCTTATCGAAATTTGGTATAGACAGGAGAAAAGGCGACAGAGAAGGGGGAGGGAGCAAACTTCAACTCTGGACGAGATCTTAAAAGGGAAACAGGAACAGGGACAGAGCACTATTGGCCGTTGAAGGAGTATAAATAAAAAAAAGTGACAGGGACTGAGGGAAATGTCTTGTGTTCGCAAAACAAGAGTAACATCATGATAACTGAATTGACGCCATGACACCTTGACAGTTCCACTAAGGACATTGAAATATGAACAATTTCCTTTTGATTATCCCCAAAACATCAAGACATTTATCACATAGTTTCAACCCACCTTATCACACTTTAATATGATCCTGAATTTTGTTTCAATGTGACATTTTCATTACTTCCAATAGACGCCCCTTTCTTCGTTCCTTAGCGTAACCGTCATCATGCATTTGAATGAATGGAGTGACGTCACGTAAGTGACCGCGTCATGCATAAAAATTCGACAAAAAATAGTGCATAGTTTTTCACTATTGAACGAAAGTTATTGCAAGACAAAGCGTAAAAAAGGAATATAACTGAAGTAAAAAGTAATTTAGTTTGTATTCCATTGTGAAAATTACCGATAAAAAAATTATTAGTATTTTTGTTCGCTCGACAAGGATTATCAGGTCCATATCAGATTCGCCCTACGGGCTCATCTGATATGGACCTGATAATCCTTGTCTCGCGAACAAAAATACTAATAATTAATATTTTCCATATTAAATCAGTTTTCATCCAGCACTATAGTATTGGCTTCTGGGGTGATGAGTAGCCTCGGGGACTAACAGTCCATCGGCAGAGGCATAGGCCCAGTGGTAATAAATGAAAGTACTGAAGTTACTGTTAATTTTGTTTCTGCATATGCACATTTTGACAACTTATAACTCTTCAGTGCAGATCAAATCAAACATTTTGAAATCAACAAATCAAAATATGTGAAAAACCTGATAGAGAACAAATTGTCAATGGGATCTAAATATTAAAGCCAAAATCAGCTAAGGACAGAGCTATGCGAGCGGGAGATACTCGTCAGTTTTGAACACAATTTTGAAAAATTTAGATATTTCATTAACCTAATAAAATTTGTTTTTGGGCAAGAACCAAAGGACTGGCTACTGGGTTTGTGAATATGCTCGGGGACATACTGTCCACCAGCAGAGGCATCGACCCACTGGTAATAAATAACAAAATACCGAAGTTACTGGTAATTTAGGTTCTGCATATGCGCATTTCGACAACTTATGTCTCTTCAGTGAAGGTCAAATCAAAACATTTGGAAATCCATATAATTAAATATTTGTAAAATCTGATAGAGAACAAATTAACAGTAGGGTCTAAATAGTAATGCAAAAATCAGCTAAAGACAGAGCTATGCGAGAGGGAGATGCTCCTTAGTTTTGAACAAAATTTTGTAAAATTAGATATTGCAAGTTTCAAATTAAATCGGTTTTCGGGCCAGCACCGAAGTACTGGCTACTGGTATTACTTGTAAAAATCCTGAACAAATGTTAAGATTTGTATTCTGTACTATGCAACATGCAAATTCAAATTAAGAAGTAGGATCATGCCAAAGGGTCGAACAGTCCCAAGAAAATATCTTTTTTTGTTCGAAGAACTGTCATTGTTTCTCACCCGCACTGGTTTGTATAACAGACTGGGTGATCGCTTTGTTTAACATAAACAGATACCAGTGGAACAACGGCAGTAGAATACCGAAGGAACAAGGGAAGCGATGACTACAAAAATTGAAGTCCAAAGACATGGCAAAAACGGTAATAGATAAAAACAAAGACAAAACTACGACGTGAGACAGCTACAATGCACGGAAATAAAAAGATAACATTAAGAACTAAGGCACTCATAGTGTGAACTCCCATGGAAACAGGGAGTGACATCAGGTGCTCCGGTAGTGTAAACATGTCCTGCTCTACTAGCGACACCCGTCACACGATCAGTGAGGTATATATTGTTTTGAAAGTTCTGATTTGAGGCTGATTGGAATTGCCATTTTCCAACCCTTAGACAAAACCAATAAAAATCCATGGTACGTGTTACTACTCTAACCTTCAAACAGTACCAAGGTAAAAATTTGAAAAGCTGTTGTAAGTCTCTTGTGTATTCAAACATTAACCAGGACAAACCAGTAGCACGAACATTACCAACGAAGACAAAACTAAAATTTTACAGTATGATATACAGGACAACACAAAAAACTTAAACCACTAACAGTCTGAACTCCCATAAAAACCGAGAGTGACATCAGGTGCTCCGGAGGGGTAAGCATGTCCTGCTCCGCTAGCGGCACCCGTCACACTATCAGTGAGTAAATCAAGGGTTGAGTCAAATCCGGTTATGTCAAATCCGTGAAGACGAGAAATCTAGCTGAAAATGTCCGTTTTCATTTGGGACACAGACACGTCATATCTGTCAATGATGTCATGGTGACGGCCATAGAATTTCTGAAGGGATGAAAGTAACAAAGGCTGAACAAATCCCTGACTAAGCAGCTTTTGGGACAGTGTTTTTGCTCTACTAAAAGGTCACTGTATAAACTGCATGCCCGACAATAACGAATCAACTGTGCAATGTACACTCCATAGGCTGGAGAGGTAGGTATTTTGCTGCTCAGAAGGGGAAAGTTCACAATTGAGAAGTTATAATCATCACGTTTGTCATACAGCTTAGATTTCAAACGTCCATTTTCGTCAATGTAAATTAAAAGATCTAAATACGAAGCTGAAGTAGGTGTTTCAGTAGTCTTTTTATTTTCAAGCTCATTGAGATAGATCTGGTGTAAATATTCCTTGAATTTTGGATTATTAAGAGAAAGTACATCGTCTATGTAGCAGAAGAAGGACTGGGCTAAATGTTTTTGTTTTTTCTGTGTAAGCCCTTGTAAAAACTTCACCTCATACGAAAAAAGGAAAAGATCAGCTAAAAGTGGCGCGCAGTTCGTTCCAATGGGAATCCCGATTGTCTGTTGAAAAAACACGGCCTCCAAATTCGACAAACATATTATCTATTAAAAATTCCAACATCTTGATTACGTCATTCTCAGTAAACTTCTTGTTTGACTCAGTGTGGTTCTTTACAAAATAGGTTTTGTCTTTCCCTACTACTAAATAAGTGTATCTGCATTTTCGTTTTTAGTGCAGAAACATTGATGTATCAAATCCGAAATTACTGTTCTCAATTTATTGTGTGGCAGGGTAGTATAAAGAGTAGAAAAATCAAAGGTTTGTATGCTGTGGCAATGGGTAAGACTGCTAAAGGATAGCTGTTCGAGAAAATCTTTAGAATTTTTTTAGAATCCACATCTGATTGACGCCGCTCGTGGAGTAGACTTTATCACAGTAACTTTTCAGGCCATCTTTGACTGCGGTCAATAAAGTAGTAAGGAGCTTAGAAAAGATTGCCCAGTAGGTGAACATTTTCGGCGAGCCAACAATATACTAGACATGAAATCCATACAAACAAGAGAGGCAAATTTACACGAAGTCCATGTATGATAAAGCAAAATATGACATCTGATTTAATAATTTATTACACTTTTGAATTTTTATATGATAAGGCGTGCCATAATAACCAGATGTGAAATGTTAAGGTTACAACCAATACTATTATATGTTGTGGTCTGTTGTTAGTTAATTTGTTAATGAGAAAAAAGAGAGAAAAGTCGATATCTATACATTGTTATTTCATAACAGGATCTTGACAGCGGTTATTCTAAACATATACTAGAATTCCAAAGGTTACCAGTTGAGGGATCGTTGAGCATGGTAATATCTATTCTACCAATAAGAAGCAAAAAAATGGGAAAACCTTGATACTGGATGCAAAATGTCGTCATTTTTAAGAATATCTAAAAACACTTCCACTGATGAAATAATACTTTCAATTATCACTGTTGTATCCTTCAACCCAGACCTAGTAATACAAATTTTCATAATTTTGCATTTTTTCAGTTTTTTTTTCGGTTTTGTCTCTATGCTAATGTCTATCACAATGTTTACTTTTGACTTGCAAACTTCATGTTTTGTTCTCGTGTATTTTAGAGAAATCAGAATACCACATCACATTTTGAAGAAGGTTTCAATAAAATAAAGCAAAAGAAAATCGCTACTGTTCAGTTTTTCATATATTTAGGTACAAGTTTTTAGCGAGCATGTACATGCACGTGTACTTGTCAAGGATACATGTTTGCATAACCAGTTTTTTCTAAATTATTTTTGTTGTCAATTAAATCAATTTCACAATTTTAAAGTAGTTTAATCTGGACGACATAGTGTTTGATAAAAAACAGAAACAGGTGTTTAAGCACCTTTTGGTTTTGCTTGACACCCATCTCGTATTCCATCTTCCAACTTTGCTGTTTCGATTCTAGACTTTTGTTACTCGATATTTGACATCTGGACTCAATTGTCAGCTTTTGTAACTAGCTAAAGGTACAACTAGCTATAGGTACGAGATTTTTCTAACTCGATACTTGACTTTTTCAATCTCGCAACAATGCACTTAACTTTTTCAACACGGTACAATTGAGATGAGGTACATGTGTTAGCTTTACTTTATTGACTGGCTTTACATGTATATTTTCTACATTTGCAAGTTTAAATAAAACAATATTTCAGTGTTAAACTAAACAAAGAATGAATTCAGCTGGCAGATTTTTTGTTACAATTTAGGCTTTGTTCGAGAGTCTCTTGCTCAACTTTTCTAAAGAAGGTCTCGTGATACACATATATCTAATATTGCAGTTCGTGTAGGAGACTTTTGCGTTTCGCTCTGCAAACACAACTATAGAAAAAAGAAGGGAAACGGGGAATGTGTCAAAGAGACAACGACCCAATGGGGAGTAATAACAACTCAAAGTCACCATAAGATCTTCAATGAACGGTGAGAAAACCCCGCAACCCCATAATTTGTTTTCGTTCTCGCCTCTTTCATCTCAAAATAAGTGTGAAAATAAATCAGATTATTAACAAGAGTTGACAATTACCATAGTTATCTCTGCTTACTTGGGCATGCTTTCATTGTAAAGTGAAATTGATTTTATTTGCCTCACAATAAAGTGTGCCCACGTAAATCTCCTAATGAGCACACTGCGGTACGTGTTCCTAATTCATCGATGTTTACAGTGTCTGTTTATAAAACATTTTAATGGAGTACGAGCGTCAAAAAAAATTGTTATTAGTGAAAACTCTTGCCTAATGTTTTGAAGAGCTTTGCTAATAGAACAAAATAAGCAAAGAAATTTTGAAATCCATATAAGAATTTTTGATATATAAGACCTCAAAATTTCTCTAGAGTTTCCATTTATTTTCCATATGTTCTTTATATGCCTTAAAGAATATGAAAATATAATTGGAAATTGATAACATTTCGTATACTGTCTATTCTTTGCATTTTTAAGCAACCTATAACAAAAAAAAAAAAGATCCAGGCACAAAAATGTTTAACTTTGTTTGAATGGATAAAACCTGAGGAGATAGAATGCTTCTTAAAAAGGAAGCTCATGTTCCCTTAATATCTATGTATAGTTTTATTTTTATTCAGAGATTCAAGCATACAACGAATCATTCCAATTCTTATACTTTATTGAATAACAAAATACTAAAGTTACTGTAATCTTGATTTCTGCATATGGAAATTCGACAATTTATGTCTCTTCAGTGCAGATCAAAACAAAACAATATTTGGAAGTCCATGAACCCAAATTTATAAAATTTAATACAGAACAGATAACCAAAAAATAAAAAAAGATTAACCATATCATTTATCCTGCAGTGTCTTTTTCTTTGAACTATTATTACATAGTATGGAAATCATTGTGTACCGTGATAACTTCGAAAACAAAAATCCAATATTATGAGTATTGGATAATACTGAAAAAAGTACTATAAGATTGTTCTTGGGGTTCCAAATTTCGTGGATTTCGTGGCTTGCTAAAACCTCATAGAATTGTATATTTTCCGTAGAGGTTTAATGTTTGGGATTTGAAACCACGAATTTATGTTCCCATGAAATAGTGAATATTTTTGAAAACCACGAAAATTAATGTCCACGAATAAAAGCGACTTTCTATCGACATCTTGTCTGCAGGAAATATGTTTTCTACTCAAAGTTTTTCTTATATTTTGTCCCTTAATATTCTATTTTAGTATATAGCGATTGTTCATGACGGGTATTGTTTAGCACATTAAGGGCACATTAGCTACATTTGGCCCGACCCTCTCCGATAACTCCGGAAAGGGTTATTACTCAGCGCATGTTTTGCAACGTGATGAAGACTTTCGTTTGTTGCTATAAAGCAGTGTTAATTCGTGTCTTTTATCCAGATTCCTACATTCTATTTTGGTCTAAAAATTACAGTTGTTTGTGATAAAATATATGGTCAATTACAACTCGTAACAATATAAAAGGATTGTATGTTTTACAATAAAATACCCTCATTAATTAATATACAACTTAATTAATAAGAATCAATATAAAATTAAGGTATATGAGTTGTCATGGAAATTGACAACGTCATTAAACAAACATCGAAACCAGAGGCTCCCGGGAGCCTGTATCGCTCACCTGGCTTTTTCCAGTTGCCACAATCAAGCTAGCATTGTAAGTTATACATATTATCTTCAGTCTCTCAAACTTTGGTAGCTCCACTAATATCTTGAACTGTATTTAAAGTCTGATCATGTTTTACTATATTTTTTTGTTAGGCTTTTTTGACAAAAAACGTCCTTGCTAAGGACCACTTTCGACACCACCTTTGAAGTTGAGACATCATTTGTAAATGGCCATCAACGAATACATGATATTTTCAACTCCGGTTTTCAAATCACAACATCAATATCAACCTGAAAACCAAATTTCATTGAAATCTGACAATGTTGAATTTTCCCGCCTTCCTTGGCAGCCATTTTGAAAACGGCTGTCAGCGAACAAATTTTAACATCAGTTTTGAAGTTGCGACATCAATACCTATTTGGAAACCAAATTTCATTGAAATCTGACAATGTTGAATTTTCCCGCCTTTATGGCAGCCATTTGAAAATTGCAGTCAACAAACAATTTTCAACACCGGTTTTGAAGTAGCGACATCAATATCTATTTGGAAAGCAAATTTCATTGAAATCGGACAATGTTGAATTTTCCCGTTTTTTTGGTGGCCATTTTGAAAATGGCCGTCAACAAACAATTTTCAACACCAGTTTTGAAGTCGCAAATTAACATCTATTTCGAAACCAAATTTTATTGAAATCGGACAATGTTGAAGTTTCCCGCCTTTTTTGGCGTCCATTTTGAAAATGGTGGACAACGAACAATTTTCAACACCAGTTTTGAAGTCACCACAGCATGGCAAAGAATTTAATAGACCATATCCGAGTTCTGGTATTTAGATTCACCAGCTGTTGTTTGTCCGCCCTACTTCATAAACGTGTCCGCCCCATGTGACCAAGAATGTACTTCAACAACAAAGCTTCATGACGTTTTAGGCTTTATGACGCAATGTTTTCTATACTGTGACGTTGTCTGGTAAATCCTAATAATAGAGCTCGGATATAGTCTATTGGGCTTTCAGGAAAAACTATTCAAAGAGCATTGCACAGATTTGAGAGCGAATTTATGGTAGCGGCAGAACAAGTGAAATCCCAACTAATACAAACCCGGAATGTTCATCATATTTTAACTGATTATTAGAAGTCGCTTATACACAAAATGTTAAATCAAAAGTCCATATCTCCTTATATACTCTTGGTCATATTGGAATATTCGCATTTCCTGAGTCAAAATTTGACGTTTGGAAGCATTATGCACAAAAGTGTGTGGATGAAAGTATAATATTTTGCTTTAAACATTTTTTCTATCTGAGAAGTACAAAAGTCTCCGATTCTACGAATTTGTCAGACCACTCCTTCAACCCGTTCTGAAACCCATTTTTTTGTGAAAAATGAACTATTTGGTGTCAAATATTTCTCAAAAATGTAATTTTCGATGCCCATCGTGTACCAGAATGAATTAAGTGATAATTTCAGCGATCTTTTTAAAGCATAACTTGAATTTTAAAAAACAAACAGCTCTTAAATATATCAGGCATTCTCAACAAAAATATTCCATATATATGACCAAGAGTATACATCGGCAAACGAATACCGAAGTAAACATCATTAAAGGGGAAATACCAAAATCAAACATCCAAAATCGCGGCAATTCATATCCCATATGAATTGAGAGAGCATGAGAAAGACAAATGAACAAAAATGAAGAAGAACGCCACAAAACTAAAGCACTAGCACTGTGGACCCCTACAAAAACTGAGATATCATAAGGTTCTCCGGAAGGGTAAGCATGATCTGCTCCATACATGGCATCCGTCTCACATGATAAACATGTAGAACACTATTGAAATATGTTTCTGGAATAAAGTAAATATGAAAAAAACTTAAGTCCGTAATAATAACAATAATATGACTGTATGAATTTGTAGAAAAACTATAAGTTAACACTTGAAAATTTCACATAAGAATAATATGATCGATCTGAAAGAAAATGGGAGGGAAGTAAGCTAAAAATAAGAAGTATTACTTACCGTCAAACCTTCCTTAGTAACCACCTGTATTAAGCGACTTCCTGTCTTATGTGACCAAGTTTTCTTTATCCCAATGTAATGATTTTCATATTGATTTAACCTTATTAAGCGACCACCTGTCTTATGTGACCCTTTTTTTCAGAGTTCCTTTAGGAGGTAACATTAGACAGGTTTGACTCTACATGTGTATTTGTAATCAGTTGTCGAGTGTCCCCTAATTCAATTACTCTTTTGAACTCATATCGATGACAGAGTAGACACACAATAAATCGTGTGGTCAGAGTTGAACTATTGTAGTTGTGACAGAGAAACCAATTTTCATACCATGCCACCCCGAGTACTTTCTGAATAGATATTGAACCAGTCTTAACTTAAGAACATTCAATGGAGTGCTAGATCCTGGTATTCTTTAAATGTTTTTGACAATAAAGTTATGTAGCAGCTCATACTACGAAAGCCCATTGAGCTTATTAGCTTTTTAGGTTAAGAAAATAAAATTTTTGCGAAATACTCGAAAGTTTCTCTATATAACGCGAAAAAAATTACTGTCGCGATTAAACTCCAAACTTTCGCTAATAAACACGGTACTTTCGAGAATAAACGCAATAATGTTGCGAATAAACGTAAAACTTTCGCGAACAAACGTGAAATTTTCGCGAGTGAGCGCGATACTTTCGCAAATTAAACACCAAACATTCGTCAAAAACGCAAAACTTTCGCGAATACAAGCGATACTCTCGCGAATAAACGCAAAGGTTTCGCGGATAATCGCAATTTTTTTCTCTCGCAAATATCTGCAAAACTTTCGCGATTTAACGTATTATTTTCGCGAAAAAACGCGATAATTTTCAAGAATCAACTCGAAAAATATATATTTAAATACAAAAAAGTATCTCTATTATCTGTTCTATTACAAGTAGTATATAGGAGGTTTTCGGCTAGCATTTGACGAGGTGGTGCCGGAATTGTCGTCACCGGAAGTGACGTAGACCGGAAATAACGTCACCGGAAGTCACGTGACGGGAAGCGGAAGTCACGTGACCAGAACACGAAGTGAAAAAAGTGGGGATTCCCTTAAAAATCTATTTTTAGAACGGGAAAACCATCTATATACTACTTGGAGTAACCCTTAATTTTTTAGTATTGTTTGCGTATTTTCGTGCTGTTGTGATATCTTACAAGGGTAAATCGAGGTCACTGAATCAATTGGTACAGGTTTTAAAGCGCTAGCTAGGAGTGTCAACGAGATATCGGCCCTTAACGGCCCGAAATCGGCCCTGATCCTTAGTATTACTATTATAGGCTTATGATATATGGATTCGATGTATCTTTAGGCTTCTAAAACGATTAGTCAAGGTAGTTAAGTGCTAAAACGTACTATTATGAAGTAATCGGTCGCTAAAAATCAAAGATCGGCCTCAGTCGGCCCTAGATCGGCCTTAATCAATACTATTCGTACTAAAGTCATATCATATATGGATATATGGATTCGGGGTATCTTTATATTTCTGAAGCGATTAGCGTTGGTGTTGTAGCGCTGTCGTGTACTATTTTGATGATATCGGCCTTTGAAATCAAATATCGGCCTTAATTCGGCCCTAGATCGGTCTTTATCTAAACTATTGATAATTTAGTCATGTCATATATTAATTCGGGGTATGTGTAGGCTTTTCAAATGGTTGATCAAATTGTCAAGTTGATATCTGTTACCTTTAAGCAGTCTCGTTCAGTACGAGATTTGACGTTATTTCATTTTATCTTGATGCTTTCGAAGCCCAAGTTCGTATTTTGTTGCGTTTATCACAAACAATTGATGTTACATTTCCCTTTTGATTATATTAATACCGTTTAGTTTTACTATTTTGTTGTTATTGTGTTTACATTTCATGTTGCATATCGTGTTTTCGATGAATGTATCGCTATTTTGTGGTCTTTATTGCCCTTTTTACGGGGTTTTGCTGCTGCTGCTGCTGCTGCAGCGCTATATACCAGGTAGAATTGCTGCTGCTGCTGCTGCTGTGTCATATACCAGGTATATTTGCTGCTGCTGCTGCTTCGTCATATATGACGTATAATTGCTGCTGCCGCCGCCGCCGCCGCCATAGACATTCCACCAACACCACCGCTGCCGCCGCTAAACTATCACAATCACAGATTAAAATCACCATTTTTACTAACTTAATACCATGAAATCGCCATTTTTACCATCCAGATACTTTAAACTAACTACTAATGTTTCACTTAATGTTGATTTTATATCATTTATACTGGCATTGTTCATATTGTCTTCAATATCGATTTGTTTACATATTTTGATGTGATTGTGTCATTCTTACCAAATATTTAATGGTTTATTTAAGTTTTGTTTCCATTAATGTCAATAAGTTTTCGTGTTTTGTTGTATTTGAGTTCATATTTAACGTTTTGTTTCATGTTTTTATGTCAAGGTTCACATTTGTTTTTGTATTTTGTTGTAATTATTTTCATTATTTGTTGTATCTGTGGTTACATTTAACGTTTTTGTTAAGTTTTCATGTAACAGTTCATATGAATATCGTTAAGTTTAATGTTTTGTATCACTTTAGAGTCAAAGTTCATATTTAGTTTCATATTTTGTTGTAATTATTTTGATATTTCAATGTTATAACGTTTGGTGTTATGTTTTGATGTCAAATTTTTGATTTATTGTCGAACTTTGCTGTATTTGTTTTCATATTTATCGTTTCATATTGTTTTTAGCATAAAGTTCAGATTTATTTTTCAACATTGTTGCATTTATGTTCATATTTAACATATCAAATTAAGTTTTTGTGTAACTGTTCATATGAATATGGTTAAGGTATGATGTTTTGTTGTGTTATTGTTCATGTTTAATGTATCTTGTTATGTTTTCATGCTACAGTTCACGTCTTTATGTTGTCATGTATTGTTGTGTTTATATTCATATTGTGTTTTGGTGTTCAAGTTTGCATTTGTTGTCATTTATTGTTGTGTTTGTCTTCATACTTTACGTTATGTGTATAATTTGGGGTTCACATCAGTGTGTGAACATATCTTGTGTCATTTATTGTTGTGTTTGTCTTCATACTTAACGCTATGTGTCGTATTTTGGTATAAACATTCATGTCAATGTTTGCATGTTTACATATCTTGTGTCGTTTAATGTTCATATTAAGACATTTCTACTTGTATTTTGTGTTCACATCAGTGTGTTCTCATATCTTGTATCAGTTAATGTTCATGTTTAACCATTTATGCTTGTATTTTTGTTCATATTTCATGTTGCATGTCGTATTTTGATATTCAAGTTCTCATGAATGTGGTTAATCTAAAATGTTTTGTATCATAAGATCTTGATATTTGTCTTTTGTTTTTGTGTAAATATTTTTGTGTAAATATTCATATCAATGACTATATGTTGTCATAATGTGTGTCAATTCATTGGACATTTCGAGTTATGTTTCAGTTTTATCATTAAAGTTCATATGAATGTCGTTTAATTTTGATATTTCAATGTTTCTGATTATATTTTTGTTCATATCAATGTTAATGTTCATATGTTTACATATTTTTGTTCATTCATAGTCATAGTTAACGTATCGTATGTTTATGTTTTCATTTAACAGTTCATATCATTATGTGTCATGTTATATTTTGATGTGAAAGTAAAAGAGGGACAGCACGAGAATATTAAAATAATATTTGAAAATAAATAATGAATGAATATAGAGTTGTCATACAAACTTAGGTTAGGGTTAGAGGTTGGATAAAGGAAGAATAGCATTGAATTAAAGCACGAGTAATTCTAAAAAGGGATACAAAAATAATTACAAGAAAGGATAGTTAGAGTTAGTCATGAACAAAAGTAAACAAAATCAGGAAACGAATGTATATAACCCTAACCCTTATACATATAACAGTACCCTATACTTTATGTAGATAACCCTAACCCTTGTGTATATAACAGTAATTCTCAACTTATTGTTTATAACCATAACCCTAACCCTAATGTTTATAACATTAACCCTTATGCATAACCCTAACCCTCTTTATATAACTCTAACCCTAACACTTATGTAATAACACTAACCCTTACGTATATATCCCTAACGCTATTGTATATCACAGTAACCTAACCCTTATATATAGAACAGTAACCCTAACCTTAACTTGAAACATTAACCCTAACCCTATAACAGTAACATAACCACTGATGTATATAGCAATAGTCATAACCCTAATCTAAATACATGACAGTAACCTTACTGCAAGGTTAAAATACGCAAACAATACACAAAAATTAAGGGTTACTCCAAGTAGTATATAGGTGGTTTTCCCGTTCTAAAAATAGATTTTTAAGGGAATCCCCACTTTTTCTCGCGCATGCGCAATCCAAACACTTCGTGTTCTGGTCACGTGACTTCCGCTTCCCGTCACGTGACTTTCGGTGACGTCATTTCCGGTCTACGTCACTTCCGGCACCACCTCGTTAAATGCTAACCGAAAACCTCCTATATACTACTATTACATGTTGCTTTATTTAATCCCCGTGTGAGCTTTTGCCATAACTTTGCGTCCGTCTTCACTATAACTTTCCGGGAATAGTGTATGGAATGAACATTGCCAAGGCCGAACATAGTTTAACATTGACCCTATTTGAAAGCACATTTTGAATATCTCCTCTGCAACTACTTGAGCGGATGGAACCAAGCTGGATGGTATAAATGATGTTCGATTAATATTGTATAAATAATGTTCGATTAGCTGAAAAACAACATGCACACCTTCGTACCAAGACTGAGCATAGTTTAGCACTTGACCTACTGACAATAGGTATTTACTTTCTCCTCTGAAGCTATTGAAGCGAACTTAACCAAGCTTTACAGAAATAATGCAAACTTTTACCAAGATTGCCCTACTTGTTCCGATGCCCGCCAAGGCCGAACATAGATAAACATTAGACCCTACGGTAATAACACGTTTGAAACTACTGAAGAAAGGTAATCGAATATAAAAGCAACAAACTGAACGAATGGTACAAAAAACTCATGAATCAAAGTCGGATGTCACGTCCTTGTACAACTAAGGGGGTTCAGTTACTGAGATCGAAGGGGTCAATAATATATCCCGATATTGTTAGTTATATCTTTGGTAATATAGTCCTTGGGATGACTATGAGGAGCGCCAATGGTTTGAAGCTGACATAAAGTACATTTCACTGAAACTACTATTACTTGAGTGATGGTGGGATACAAGTTTCTATTGGGTAATTTTCGTTTGGTAAAATTCATATCTTTGTAGAATATAAATCCTGGCCTGCGAGGGTTGTTACAACCACTTTTGTAATCCAAAACCACATTTGTAATCAAGGGATTACAATTCGGTTGGGATTACAAAAGTAGTTGTAACACAGCAGTCTAGGAAGAGTTGTCGCCAAAAAATAGGTACATGTACCAGCTCCGTTCAAGAATAAGGTGTTAGTACATGTTTTACTATAGGAAGCCCTAAAAAATCAGTAGATTAGAATTGAAAATAGCTGGTGTGCAATGCAATTATGCATTTTAGTTACTGAAAAAAATTCATAGTATTCCATTCAGGGTTTAGGAAGAGTACACAAAGTGTGTACCCCTACGTCGGACGGAATAATGAACGGACGAACGAACGGAGATCATGATCACTTTATACCATCCCGCTTAAGTGGGGGAGGGGGGGGGGTAATAATAAACAAGAAAATGTTTCAAAAAGCGATCATGACGTGAGGAACAAGACAAGTGCTATTTATGGTGAAACAGGACAAGAAAAGTTAAAGTAGCAGTTCATATTTCCGATAAAGTGAAAAATAATGCACAGGCATCTTTTACCGACTAAAGACAGTCCGTCAACAAGATATACGCACATGTAACCCTCGAAACGCTAACAATTATACGAGTTTCGAATAGGTCTTCCATAATCAGATCATAAAATTCGTTTTCAGATTATTTTAAATTAAGCTTGTCTCTAAATATTTCAAAGGGTCAATTAAAAAATTAGTTGAATGTAAAACTTGATTGTCGAGTTGATGTCTTATTTACCTTTGTCTGTGTTTTATTTACCTTGTCCGTGTTTCTTTTTATGTTTTTTTAAATTTAATTTTTTTTTTGGAACTGATAACTGGAAAAGCGAAGAAGTATTGTCATCAGCTCTGCTAAATCTCGTCCTTGTAAAATCATTCTTTGATTTTATGCCCGATTTGTTCCCCAAGTTGAAGTCACAAGGCCGAATCGTTGGGCTTTTCACCTCTGTGTATACCCCGAAGTTATTCAAAATTATTTTTTGCTTGTCAATTTTTGCCTTTTTGCTTTTTAAATGACCTACTTACCTTTTTTAAAATTGCTTGTTTCCTTTAATTTTTGTTCCCTAATTTAGCTATTTTCATAATCTGCTTAAATGTCACAAATCGTGTAAGTGGTACTTGCAAAGATTAATATGTGCTACACTTATGAAAAAAAGGGAAATGGGGTAAATGTCAAGGAGACAATATCCCATCTCTAGGTTAAAACGACCCATACCAAAGCATCTAGGGGTCACCGTATGGTCTGCAACACAGCAGGGAGCCTCACAATATATAAGAAGCCCTAAATGGCCCCAAAAGGTAAAAGAGTGAATAAATCAACGGAAACAAACCGCATTTAATAGCCCGGATATCAAGAAACTAAAATTTTTAAGAAGACAAGGACAACACAATGACCAACATATTTTCGACTTGGGACAGGTGCAAAAACACTTGTATGTTTTCTGACGTATTAGTAGTCAAACATGTTTTTAAATTGCATTTTGTGTCCATTTTAGCTTTTTAAGTTTTTTTTCAAAGATATACTACCCTTGGGACATCGAGAACCAAAACGAGTTTTTGTTGTCAATGACAGTTATTGTATTTGAGTTCTGGTGGTGCTATATACAACGAGTTTTTGACTGTCAAAATTCATTAGAATTGATTATGATATCGTTAATAACAGGTGACCTGTTAAAACAGTTTTGGAGAATATACAATTCATTCGTAGAATTGGCCTGCTGAAGGAAATAAACCCTATGAAAGTGGTCATACCTCTTAACAAATTGACTTTATGAAATGTTTGACTTTAAGATTTCCTTTTAATAACCTTCAAAAAGGCGGAAATACTAGTTAATACAATGCTTGAGAAGGAGTGTCATTGTTCAAAATTAAAAAGAGAAATTTAGCACATCACCATGATTGTCGACTATTGTTGTTCATGTATATTATGTATAAAAATAATATTCGACAGATATAGTTTTTGAAAGATTATTTAGTACTATGATTAATTACAGAGTTTCTATATTTTCTGGAATAAAATGATATCATCCGATTTTGTTATAATGATAGCGGTGAATTATCGAGTTTTCTCAGTTAAATAAATGTCATATTGTCACCGGTGAAAATAAGGGATTTCTAGTCAATGGATGGCGTCTTAATGAAGCGACGTCACAATATCCGTTCAATGTCGTCCTCAAGAAAACAACTGGCGTATTGAATTGAAAAAAATATTCCGCATCTAAAATCTTGGTTTTTGAGTAGAAAATCTATGCAATAAAAAGCATAACTAATCGACCATCATCAATATCAATAAAAATGTCACTCGTGTCGATCAACGCAGTGGATTAAACTCGTCGCGGAACTCGTTTAATCCTTCTGTGTTGTTCGGCACTCGTGACATTTTATTGATATTCACGACGGTCAGTTGGTTATACTATAAATATTCTTTCATCGAGTTCTATCTAAACACAAAGATGGAACTTTTTTGTACATTCGTACATTCTTAGCCTGCTGACTTGACATTAACATAATGCTAAGAATAAATCAGTGAATTTTTTGTTCTGTAAGAATCAAATATTCAGAGGATCAACAACAAATGAAGGTTAAGGTTCATATTTTTTGCCTGTGATTCAGAGGATCAACAACAATTTAAGGTTTAGGTTCAGATTTTTTCGCCTGTGAATCAGAGGATCAACAACAATTGTAGGTTTAGGTTCAGATTTTTCGCCTGTGATACAGAGGATCAACAACAATTGAAGGTTTAGGTTCAGATTTTGCTCCTGTGATACAGAGGATCAACAACAATTGAGGGTTTAAGTGCAGAAATTGTTTGACTGTGATACAGAGGTTCAACAACAATTGAAGGTTTAGGTTCAGATTTTTTGCCTGTGATTTAAAGGGTCAACAACAATTTACGGCTTACGTTCATATTTTTAATTGCCTGTGATACAGAGGATCAACAATAATTGAAGGTTTAGGTGCAGAAATTGTTTGCCTGTGATACAGAGGATCAACAACAATTGAAGGTTTAGGTGCAGAAAGTGTTTGCCTGTGATACAGAGGATCAACAACAATTGAAGGTTTAGGTTCAGATTTTTCGCCTGTGATTTAAAGGATCAACAACAATTGAAGGTTCAGGTTTAAATTTTTCGCCTGGGATTCAGAGGATCAACAACAATTGAAGGTTAAGGTTCAGATTGCTTGCCTCTGATTCAGAGGATCAATAATAGTTGAAGGTTTAGGTTCAGATTTTTCGCTTGTAATTCAGAGGATCAAAAACAATTGCAGGTATAGGTTCAGATTTTTTCGCCTTTGAAGAAGGGTTTAGATAATGGGAACGCCTCTGGTCTTTCCTTTTTGGGGCCATTATGATTTTTTTTGGAAACATTTTTGGAAACATATCCTTGACATTTACCCCATTTCCTTTCTTTTTCATATTTCGAAGCTTGATACTTTACCATGCCAATTATCAAGATTCACTGGTAGAGCGATACACATTTTAATGATTTTTTCCCCTTCTTTGAAGATGTATTGCTGAATGTATACGATCAATTGCAATTGTAACTGGACATTAACATACAAAAAGGAGATCTATTTGAAACGACAAATTGAAACTAAATGGCAAAGAGCATTTTTGGAGGGATAATTGTATTCCATTTTGGTGGCAGGTGTTATCGTTATAAAAAAGGTATTAATCACTGCTTATAAGAAAGTATAAAATTTACGCGACCAGCAGAGAAGTATCAACTATTACCCGTGTGGCAGCAAACTTTGTGGTGTTCAGAAAAAAAAAACAAAAACAAAAACAAAAAAAAACAAAAACAAAAAACAAAAAACAAAAAAACAAAAACAAACA
>MJUU01053140.1:10528-28531 GCA_002080025.1 Modiolus philippinarum | reverse complement strand
GCGACTCGTCTTTTGTATATCCAACTGACTGACAGCTGTCTTCCTCCAAACATAGCTGCAAACACTCAGTCTTTGATGAAGTTTGTACTGTGACACCCAAGGGGAGAACAATCGAACACTTATCTTTTCTTTTAAAATAACCATCTATATCTTGTTCAGTTGTGCTCCTTTTTCTTCTTGTATTATTTCCCGAGGTATTATTAGTATGGACATACATATCTCCTTCAAAATTATCTACCGATTGTATTTTCTGAATATCAAATTTATGAGTGTTCAAATATCGCATGATTAAGGTTTCTTTATCAAATTTGGAATGACTGGCATAAAAGTGTTTACTGTTGTTCTGTAAATTGGTGTAGGTTTTGGTGGTGGTGTTTACATTCAAATCCTTTTTTAGTATATTGAAATACTTTCTGCCTAACTCATGGCACCCTAGTGTTAGAAAAAGGGGAGGAGCCAATGTGTCGTAAATAAGCTTAAATTTTCTGTCCACTTTGATTAATTCCCTCACGTAATCGGCTAGTTTATGGTCACATGGTGTCGATGTGTTCTCCAAGGGAGCATTCGATACTGACGCATTACAAAACCCTCTTTCAGATTCGTCGAATTTTTTCAATTCCAAAAGCTTATTTGTAAAAAACTCAACAGTATGTTTACAACCAACAGCTATAGAAGAAATGACCATTGCAAACAACTGAATATGTGGTGGTTGGTCACTGTCACCTACGACATTTTTCAGATATAAAAGTTTATCAGATTGACATTGAATGGATAAGTATTCCATGTGTCCCCCTACCTTGCAGTATTCATAGTTGATACTAGAGGGTAAACCCAGATCACGTGTTACGGCTGAATACTTCATAGTGTGATTGTAGCCTGTAAATGTAATAAAACATAACTGTTTAAGTCATCAAAGTATCCATTTTCACAACTAAATTTGAAAAGATTGAAACTATAAACTCTTTTGATCATAGTAAATACTTGTACCTCGTGACACAAATTTTGAAAATGTATGTCGCTTAAATAAAAGGTCTTCTCAGAGATATTTCTCCGTTACATGTAGCTGTTACGAGTTGATTTATGATTTTAGAATTACTCCCCTTTTCTCGTTCTTGCTTCGGTATTCGTTTGCCGATGTATAAAGGAGTCTAAATGCAACAATATGTACAAATTGCACCTCAATCTCAGATGACACAAAATTATTTAGAGTATAGGTATTCTTCCGTAAATGGTGGTTTGCAAGTGTGAGATGACCCATGTGAGATCGATGCACGCGACCTCGTCTCCAATAGGTAAATGACCAACCAAAAGTGTTCATTTCTGTGATACAACAATCGTAACCATAGCTGAACGTCATAAAGCACCTGACGTCATAATATATGGTACATTCAAAGTGGCGACGACGTTACTCGAACAGTATTGGTTTCCTGGCGTTTCTTGTTGTATTTTACGGCGAAAGTAGCTACTTACACTCGAACAAAATCAAAGATCAGAATTTCTTCGGTAAATTGCTGTTTTCCATGTAAGACAGCACATAGAAGACAAGGTCGCGTGAAGCTGTCTAACACGGGCAAACGTCCAATCCAAAGTTGCAATTTGTTCGACGTCACAATTGTTACGATTATAAACTCCCTGAATGGTTTGACGTCACAGAAGAAAACTCCACAAGGAATGGCAAGTTTTGCTTCCTTCGGTTTAATCTTTGTATTTTACTGAAGATGTAGTTTCTTATACGAGACCTTTTTGAAGATAAGGGATATCTTCCACGAGTGTGAAAATTTCGTCTTTTCCCGAGTGAAACGCTCCACTCGAGAAAAGACGGATTTTTTTATATTCGTGAAAGATATCCCAATATTTGATCTGCTATCATGTAAGGAGCTGTTATTCTAAGATTTCTAGCGACAAACATAATGGCTGACATAACAACTGCACCTAACTGGTGATGCATGCATAGCATGAAATGAAAACTCTCGTTTACCCTCCGTTCATGTTCGAGTGCATGGCAAGATGTACTATGCAACTTATTGTGGTAAGGTAACATTATTTTCCTCCCAGTCAATTAGACAAAAGCTTTTATTAGGGCATCTATATAGGGGATTGACTGTCTGAGGATTTTCTTTGGTTGATGTATAATACAAACTTCAAAGGTAACTCGGTCTGTTGTAAATCAATTTGTAATTTAGTACAAGAATTCAGCAGAACATAGAACTGGTAGCTTCTTTTTTTGCTTGGACATCTTTCTTCATTTGGTAGCTAAGATAGTTGATGTATGTGGCTAAGAAAAGTAGTGTGACCCTTTGAGAAATACTAAAACCCTTAACGAACCATGTTTTGTCTTTTGATTGTAATTTATTTAACTTAAAGTAAGATTAAAAAACGAATTTCTGCCTTTTGTTTCTGTTTATTTAAGGAGATTACCTCTATTTGGTATCTTCTTTGTCTCTTCTAGAATAAGAACATTGCTGACAGTCGGATTCAATGGTTCAGAAATCGAAATTTTGCTTAGGGTTTCCACAGGTGTCTCTTTTTCTTGTGCGTCTGAACCATGACTAGGGTCTGGAGCATGACCTGTTGTATCTATGGCATTTTTAAATCGCAATTGTTTTATACCAGCAATGCGTAAAACAAAAGCAGCCAAGGTACATAATTGGAAAGCTTTCATCATCCTGAAATGAAAAAGTGCATTTCCCTTTTGTATCTTACTTGCAGATCTTCGTTCCATATAACAGTTGCAATTAATATTGGTTTCGCTGACGTCTTTGAGGACGAATCGTATTATGACGTCGTCTTTTTCAGCGTGAAAAGTTTTATGAAGTCGCTCATTTTTATAATAATACAAAACTTATCGTCATGATTGTCGTTAATTAAAATGTTACTTGATGGGACACGTATTTGAATTGGCAGCAAAATGTTGATTGTTTCTTTTGAACAGTATATCACATCCATCTTCAATTCTTAATATGTGGCAAGTACACAGCTTTTAACTGCATTTTTAAACCTTTGATCTAATTTGACTGTTTTAGAATATTTGTTATTTAACGACTAGATGTATCCGTTTTTGCATAAAACAGTTCAGCAGCTGTTTTTTCTATGTACAGTTGCTGATGTTGTAACGAAGTTGTCGACATTGCACTGTCGTCAATGTCATACCGTCATTTACTACATCGTTTTTTGTCAACATCGTCGACATTCCAATGTCGTGATAATGTCGTTTTGTAATGACAACATCGACCTTAATCAATGTAAAAATCGTCCACATAGCGATGTCTGCAATGTTGTCACGATGTCGTTCTTCTATTGACTATATCGTCCTCTAAAAACGTCGTCATTGTCGTATCGTGATGTCTGCAATCTCGCCACGAAGTCGTTCTGATTTTGACAACATTGCCTTTATAGATGTCAACATCGTCGACATCGACGACATCGCAATTGTAGAAATGTCGTAAATATGTCTTTCCTCATCGTCAACTTCACCTTTCTGAAGGAAATCAAAGGAAGATAAATGTTAATTTTCAAGTCTATTCTTGAACATATATACTGAATTGCATAATATTATAATCGAGGGGGGTTAAAGATGTCTTAAAACAATAAATTGACCTTTGCTGTTTCCTTAAACGAAAACGATCAGTTATTGATGTCACGGTCCTGCAGCACCAATGGATAAAAATGCTATACAGTTTTGTGCAGTCCTTCATAGATATTTAAATATCAGATTTCAGCAATGTCGGCGATGTCAACTGAATGTAAATGGAATGAATGAATTGGACAGTTTGGTATCAATATCGTGAATATGACAATGTTGCCCCAAAATCGTCAACATCGCCCTGTCTACAATGTCAACATCATACAAAAGGAAGAAATGATGTCGATAATGTAGTTCCAATATCGTCCAAATTGCAATGTCGAAAATATAGGCGATGTTGACAACATTTAAAAGGGATAGAAACGAGGTAGACAACGTCGTAACGGTATCGCCAATATTGCAATGTCGACAATGTCGGCGATGTTGACAACATGCAACAGATAGAAACGATTTAAACAATGTCGTACAGATATCGTCAACATTGCGATGTCGAAAATGTCGGCGATGTTAACAAAATCAACATTGCGATGTCAACATGTTAAAAGCGGTACAAACGATGTAGACAATGCCGTACCGATACAGATAACATTGCGATGTCGACAATGTAAGTGATATCGACAAAATGTGAGAAGTAGTAACGATTTAGACAATGCCGTATCAATATCATCAACATTGCAACGTCCACTTGTAAGAAGGAGAATCGAGGTTGGCAAAGTTGTGCCAATAACGACAACATCATTATGTCTCATCAACATAAATGCCTGATGTGGACAATATTTGCTATGTCATAACAAGATCGTGTACCGGGCATAGCTCCTGACTTAGCATATAAGAGCCTAGGGATTCCAAAGCAACTTCAGTGAAATTCAAACAGTACGAGATACATTTTCTATTTTAGGTTTATAATTATTGAAAACAGATTATTTGTTTGTAGTAAACAATAAAAGGAATGGAAAAAGCTCTACAAACATATGGAAAATAAAGCAATAATGAAACAACACTTTTATTGTTGTTCTCCGTCTTGAAGTCATCATGTGGCTTCAACAATATACACTTATTGACTGGGTTCGAAAACAACAGCTGTTTTGTTTGACCCGAGGACTGAACTGTTGCACGAAACCGAAGGCTGAGTGCAACAGTTTAGTCAGAGGGTCAAACAAAACAGCTGTTGTTTGAGGACCCAGTCTATAACTGTTTTGTTATACCTTTTCATGTTCAATGAATACGCTCCATTTCATCTGAATACAATTCACGTCGCCAATTTAGTTATGCAGACGACAGGAGATCATGTGATATGGGCGTGATATTTTTGAACCAATCAAAATAAGGCAGGTGGTCAACAGACTGAAAACTGTTGACTGGTCAACAGATCGTTTTTCGGTTTGAGAAATAAAACAGACAAATTGTTGATATTTTCCCCAATGCATTTATATAAGGAAAATATTATAAGGTATAACAATGAGCTATGCTATAACTCCATAGGTCAAAAACGGCCCTTAACACCGGCTTGAACTGAATTCGTTGCTAGATGTAAACGCTACACAAATGGAGTGTCAACAAACATAAAATTAAAGAAAATGTGTCCATGTGACACGGATGCGTCCTTCATATAGATATATCGGCAAATAGAAAGTAGATGAGCGACGGGTTTGAAAAGGGGAGACACGATACAACTCATCATACCAAAGCTTCAGACCAAATATCAAATCATTCCTGCACACAAAAGCTCAGTAATCTTTGACGAATATTTCAGACGTACGTGACGGACAAGGATAATGCCCGTCGCCTTACGGCGGGGGAATAATTTTCTGGTACCACGCTGAGAGTTAAAAACGTAAAATTAACTGGTAAAGTCGCTGTTACCTGTTGCCCGACAAAAAGACAGAAGAACGGAAGAAAACCTCAACATATAAAAAAACATAGGGCACTCATCGAATCAATTACAAAACAACTAAGCGTAATAAAATCATAAAATGTGGAAACAAACACAGGATATAAAAAAAAACAAAAAAAAAACCAAAAAAATACAAAAAAACAAAAAAAACAAAATAAAAACAAAAACAAAAACAAAAAACAAAACAAAACAAAAAAAAAAATTGGAAAATACAAATTTTAAAGTTAATATTGAAATGCAAAAAAAAATAAAATTGAAAGGATAGGGCATATATACATGGATCAACGGGTAAAAAAAGATATGGATTTTGCGTTGCTCGACATCTAGCAATTAAGTTCGCTCAAATCGGTGCTAAGGGCCGTCTTGCATTTCTATGAGGTATGAGCACACCTCATTGTTGATTGATTAATTGATTGATATGAGGTTTAATGTCACTTTCAGCTATCTCATGACGGTCAGTTTTAGTGGTGGAGGAAGCCAGAGTGCCCGGAGAGAACCACCGATCTTAGGCAGGTAACTGACATACCTTATCACTTACGATTGTAAGTCGAGTGCACCCTTTTTGTAATGTAATGTGCAAAGTGGGGCGCGAACTCACACCGCAGTGGTGATAGACTACAGTGGTTGTGTAGGTAGTAGAACTACCTATACCACTCGGCCACCCAGGCCCCAACTCATTGTTGAAGGCCTCATGGTGGCCATAAGTAAAAATAACAAAATACCGAAGTTATTGAGAATTAAGTTACTGCATATTGCTATTTCGTCAACTTATGTCTCTTCAGTGCAAAAGAAATCAAATCATTTGGAAATCAAGAAATCGATATGTGTGTAGAAGCTGATAGGGAACAATATGATCTAAATTCGAAAACCAAAATCAGCTAAGAATGGAGCATTTCACGACGGAGATATTTTAGACAAAATTTCCTTAAATTTAGATATTGCAAGTTTCAAAAAAATTAACTCGGTTTTTTGGCCAGTGCCGAAGTGAATACTATCGGGGACTAACAGTCCACCAGCAGAAGCATCAGCCCAGTGGTAGCAAATAACACAGATGAACAACAATTAAAGCGTTGTTGCTTTGCTTGGTTCTACTATGCATTTGACTTACAATGAGAAATTTCTAAATTCCAATGAAAATTGAAATCAATTTTTAGGATAAACTTTTCATTTCATTTTTTTTTAAATTAACTTTTCTATCTGAAATAATTAAGGGCTTTGAAAGAAGAGTAACAAATGTTTTCATTAAAATTGTCAAATAAAGTCATGAAATAAACCAGAGGCTCCCAGGAGCCTGTATCGCTCACCTGCTTTTTAGTTGCCACAATCAAGGTAACAATGTAAGTTATACATTTGATCTTCAGTTTCTCAAACTTTCGTAGGTTGAACACCTCCAATATCTTGAACTGTTTTTAAAGTCTGATCATGTTTTATTATATTTCTTTGTTGGGATTTTTTTTTTATAAAAAACGTTCTTGCTAAGGACCACTTTCGACACCAGATTTGAGTCGAGACGTTATTTTGTAAATGGCAGTCAACAAACAATTTTCCACATCGGTTTTGAAGTCGCAACATCAATATCTGTTTGGAAATAAAATTTCTTTGAAATCGGACAATGTTGACTTTTCCCGCCTTTTTGGTAGCCATTTTAAATATGGCGGTCACCGAACAATTTTTAACATCAGTTTTGAAGTTGAGACATCGAGACCTATTTGGAAAACAAATGTCATTGAAATCGGACAATGTTGAATTTTCCCGCCTTTTTGGCGGCCATATTGAAAATGGCGGTCAACGAACAATTTTCAACATCGGTTTTGAAGTCGCAACATCAATATCTACTTGGAAACTAAATTTCATAGAAATCGGACAATATTGAATTTTCCCGCCTTTTTTGGTGGCCTTTTGAAATTGGCGGTCATATAACAATTTTCAACACCGGTTTTGAACTCGCAACATCAAGATCTATTTGGAAACCAAATTTCATTGAAATCGGACAATGTTGAATTTTCCCGCCTTTTTTAGCGGCCATTTTGAAAATGGCGGTCAAGGAACAATTTTCAACATCAGTTTTGAAGTAGCCACAGCATGGCAAACATTTCATCAATTCACACTTAACCTTCATATTCTATAGTTTTGGAAATAATAGATGAAAAATGCGAAAATTTCAAAAATTCTGTGAAAAAAGGGCAATAACTCCTACAAGGGTTTATGGATTTTCTTCAAAATTTCAGGGTATGTAAGTCTTGATATGTCGAACATTTTTGCAATTTATACTTGACCTTTATCTGTTACACTTTTTTAGATAAAAATAAAAAATGCAAAAATTTTGAAAATTTAACGGAAAAAGGGCTATAACTCCAAGATGGGTTTTCAGATTTTCTTCAAAATTGCACAGTGGGTAGATCCCATCATGCTGATCATTTTTAGTCTGTCAGATTTTTGATATCTGTAACGATTTTGGAATTATTAGCCAAAAACTGCAATTTACCCCTATGTTCTATTTTTAGCAATTGCGGCCATGTTTTTTGACCGGCCAACTAATCGAACATAACTTTGAGAAGCCATACCCTGGTGAAGATTCAGGCCAAGTTTGGTTACATTTGGCTTAGCGGTTTCAGAGGAGAAGATTTTTGAAATTGTTGACAGACGGACGACGGACGACAGACGACGGACGAAAAGTGATGACAATAGCTCACATGGCCCTTCGGGCCAGGTGAGCTAAAAACAAATACAAGTTAGGTTTTACTATTGAAAAAATTTATCTTTGTTCTGTTAATGTATTTATTAATATATTATTGTAAAAGCAGGCCTTAAATATCTTATCACTCTATCAGTTTTGACGGAAATTGAAGTTTGAGTTTAAGGACTTTCAACAATCATTAATATTATGTAAATCTAATCCAATTCGAAACATTGAAGTTTTCCGGACTAAGCTATATTTGGAAAGATGAACTTCAGATAATCAAAGTAGTACATGTATTAAAACTTTGTTTAAAGAAATCATTCATTTCGTGTGTATTTTATTTTGTTAGTTTGTAAGGTTCAAAAGTTAAATAAACAAGTCTAAATTGAAGCATTCAGATCTTAAACGAGATATTCATCGAGCAATAGGTAACTCAATTCATTGGGATGGTACCGTTCCCGGAACTTGTCAATTTGCTTACTTTTCCAATATCCCGGGTGGAGCAATATTTAACTAAGACTTTCAAAGAGGCACCCATCTCTCGATTTACGGTCCAATTTTTTTGCGTTTTCCGTGTCACGCGCGACATCTTTTCTGGTTTTCTTGTAAAAATCAAACTTTCAGGAATATTTTTTAAAAAAATCAAACCACCCTTGATTAAACTTAATATACTAGTAACAAGAAATCTTACATAGTAATCAGCGAGGTGCAGTGTTATTGCTGAGGAAGGTCCTGCAATTTAATTTGGTAATTAGGAAGAAAGCTCAGTATTACAAGATAGGCTTTCCTATGGTAAAATTCAACATTAAAATATTATCTCCCTTCAAAATGCACGAAAAACTCCTTTCAAAGCTCTTATCTTTATTACTTACAGTAGTCAAAGATGGCTGTAGGAATACTGTTAAAAACAAAACATATTCAACAACCTGCGGGGGGAGGGGGGGGGGGGGGGGGGGGGGCTGGTTGTCAGATGTGGATACTCTAAGTATTTGTAGAATATTTATCTTCAGTTTAACTAAATTTTAGCAGCAGTATTAAAACCATTGTTTTTCAACAATTTTTACCACTTTTCCACATGAAACAATGACCCAAAAATGACATAAATCACTGTAAATGACATAAATGACTACAAATGACATTAATGACCCAAAAGAACATTGAAAACACTTTTGGCTTAAAAAATGACTCAAAATGACATTTATTCACTAAAAAATGACATAGAACAGTATGCCGCGATCTCATTCATCAATCTTTCTGCTAAGAACAAAGAGTTGTAAAAAGGAACTCTTACTTGATATTGGGTAAAGAAAACGAATATTTTATCAAACAATACACTGATTCCCACAAAAAGAATACTGAGGCGGATGTGGTTGCCATACTTGAATTTTTTTAAATATATTTTTGACCTTCGAATGACACGTTTTCCAACAGACAACTAGGATACCAAAGGGATTATTTGTGCGCCATTTCCCACAATAGATCCCGAGTTACTGCTGGGCTGACACATCCCGAATTTGACATTACACCAGACTTTTCACTTATAGTGGTACGGGTGACACTAGAAAAGTAGATCATGTGCACCCTTCTGGAGCACCTGATGACACCCTTTTTTAGGGGTTGGAAATGCTTAAGTTTTTGTGGCGTTTGTATTATGTTCTGTTTGTTTCGTCTTCTTCAATAATGTTCTCTGTCTGTATGTGATCCTTATATTGCCATGTATTTTGGATTTAGGATTTTTGGTTGTTGCTTCAGTATTCATTTGGAAATTTACGGTTTTAGTTATTCTAAATACAAAAAAAAAAATACCGATGTTGCATAAAAAACTGCAAATTTCGTTATGCTGTACACGTCTTTCAAGGAGTTACCTCTAGCCAGCAGCATTAATATCTAATAATTTGGAAAGCCATAATCCAAAAGTTGTCAAAAAAGAAGTACTCATTACCAGAAAAAATCGAAATGAAGCCAAATCCAGTACCAAGGACATCTACCGAGTGCCATACACGGAATGAAGCCACAGTATTTTAAAGTGGTTAGAATTTTGATAAAATCAGTAAATTTGTATAACACGCAAGGTAAATTTTTCATGTCAGACAAGTCTGAATATCGGGCTTGCGAATACCTTCGGGGACCTCTGGTCCACCAGCAGTGGCATCGGCCCCATGGTTCAAAATACCAAAAAAAAAAAAAAAAATACCGATGTTGCATAAAAAACTGCAAATTTCGTTATGCTGTACACGTGTTTCAAGGAGTAAATTGCTCTTGTAAATCGTCAACCAGTATAATACTCAATAACCATATATTTCGCACATGCGCAAATGGTATCGAAATATGAGTAAACAGGATGAAAAACAACATTTTTTTTTAATTTGTTCGTCTAAGGTTATGAAGGAAATAAAGGCTAAGAACAGTTTTTAACTAAATCATGCCATTCAGACATGTAAATGTGTATTGTTTTGTTTTCGATTATAATTTTGAACCTGC
The DNA here is from genome assembly GCA_002080025.1 of Modiolus philippinarum. NCBI lineage: Eukaryota > Metazoa > Mollusca > Bivalvia > Mytilida > Modiolidae > Modiolus > Modiolus philippinarum. The sequence continues at coordinate 17,893 of MJUU01053140.1, read as the reverse complement.
ATCTGTTCAAGTCAAATTGTGTATTGTGACGTCAAAGACACAGACAGCAATGAAAGCGTGAAATACGCCTTCTCTTATATCGCTTCAGAATGGGAAATTCCATTTTATGTCATATTAGAATCAAAATAATTCAAGGCAAGTATTGTGCCTCACTTTGGTTAATATCAATTGGCCTAGTATTTTCATAGGAGATCTTTGAATGATTTCCCATTGGGTCCGAGGTTAATGTTCCCCGCTGACTGCCATCTTGGATAATATGCGGACATGCTGGACACATTTTATGAAGGGGACCAAATGAGAATCATTGTGATTAAGTATGATTCCAATTGGCCATGTACTTTCAGAGAAGAAGATCTTTGTGTATGTTTCCCTATAGGGTCCAAAGTTAAAACTACGTTCCCCACTGGCCGCCATCTTAGATATGATGTGGACTTGCCGAACACATTTTTAAAAGAGGCCACTTCAGGACCATTGTGACTAAGTTTGGTTCCAATTGGCCCGGTATTTTCAGAGGAGATTTTTGCAATATTGTCCTATTTTCGACAAAGTTCCCCGCTGGCGGCCATCATGGATGATGTGCGGACTTGTCGGACACAATTTTCAAAGGGGACCACCCCAGGACTATTGTGACCAAGTTTGGTTCCAACTGACGCAGTGGTTTCTGAGAAGAAGATCTTTGAATGCTTTCAAAATGGGTCCTATGTTAAAACTGCGTTCCATGTTGGCGGCCATCTTGCATATGATACGGACTTGCCAGACATTTTTTAAAAGAGGCCACCTAAGGACCATTGTGACCAAGTTTGGTTCCTATTGGCCCGGTAGTTTCAGAGAAGATCTTTGAATATAGGGCCCATTTTTCAACAAAATTTTAACTGGCGGCCATCTTGGATGGCTTGTTGACTTTCAAGACACATTTTTAAAGGGGACCACCTAAGAACTATTGTGACCAGGTTTGGTTCTAACTGGCCCAGTGGTTTCTAAGAAGAATATGTTTGAATAAAAAAGTATTTAAACCAGAGAAGATTTGAACACATAATTTTAAGGGAAATAACCCATTAACCATATGGCATTGAAGAAAAAAATAGGTGAAAAACATTCAATTACTTCTACACAGGCATTTGGATTTTCTTCAAAATTTCAGAGTATGTAGATATTGATAAACTGAACATTTTTCCAATTAACACCTCACCTCTATCTGTTACAGTTTTTGAAATAAGAAATACAAAATGCATAAATTTTGAAAATTTTACGGAAAAGGTGCTGTAACTCGAAGACAGGTTTTCCGATGGTCTTCAAAATTGCAGGGAAGATAGATCTCGGCACTTTGAATAATTTTACCCCGATGTCAGATTTTTGATATCTGCATCGGTTTTTGAGTTATTTGCCAAAAATTGCAACTTACCCGTATATTCTATTTTTAATAACAGCGGTCATGTTATTTGGTCCTCGGACTAACCGACGCATTTTTAAACTACATACCCTGGTAATGACCCAGGCCAAGTTTGGATTAAATTGGCCCAGTGGTTTCAGAGGAGAAGATTTTTGAAAAAATGTTTACGACGGGTGGATGAACGGACAGACAACGGACGACGCACGCCAATTTGATGGCAAAAGCTCACCCTGGCATAGCCAGGTGAGCTAAAAAAAAAGATGTAAAAAGTCAACAAAAGACATTTATAATTAAAAATCAATTATTTTCTGATAAGTTGAATAGCTTAAAGTGTCAACGATGTGAGATATTTCAAGCGATTTACTTAAGCCAATATGATTTGCTAAGATTTGTCCTGCAAAATTACATTGCTATATTCATGTTTTTGCTGAAAAAAAATATCCCTAACTAATTACTTGGAGTGACCAATTCTTTTAAAGTTTTCACTTTTATTCTGCACTACCATTACTTTGTAATTGAAAAAAATATAGGAGCTTGATTTTTAAAGATGCAATTGGCAAGTTATTTATAACACTTTTGTTGTGTAGAATATGTACATGTATGGTTGGTTTTCAAAAGATCTATAATTGTCAAGTTGCACTATTTTGGTAAAGCAAAGCCCCAGTCACATTGTTAAGTTTCAAGAGCTACGTTTTACTACGTTTCAAATGGCCACGTTTCGTGTCATTACAAATACAACAAGAGCGCCGTATTAGGAAAAGGATGAATAAAAATACTTCTGTCATTATTAGCGTCTAATTTAATGAATTCAGAGTTAGAGGCAATAATGATACATGATCTTCTCATGCTGTTCAACTGAGAAAAAAAACTGTTTCATGTAGCATAGATTTTGCATTTAAAATCAATTTAAGTCATAACTTTTGAAAATAGCACTGTTCTGTTTTTTTTCTTTTTTGCAGGCGTACTATTGCATTCATATCAGCAGCTAATGCTGAGGAAAACAATACATGTTCTGTATGTTGGAAATGTAATATTTTTTTTTGCAGGGAAAATAAAAATTTCGCGTGACCCGTTGAAAAAAATCCTGACTCTGAGTTGATCCAGGCAGTTAGAAGAACCAAGTTTTGTGGGAGTATGATGGCACAGGGGAAGTTATATATATATTTCCACCTGAATTATATATTTCCACACAAATACAGAGATAAGAATAGTCAAGCATTCATTGCTGCTACGCACGCAAGCCATGCTTAAAGCGATTACACCTTACGATCAAGATCCTTTATTTAAAACTAATAATTACTAGCAATACAAAAGTTAAAAGATACCTACGCAAAGACTTGAAAAAAAACATGTACAACAAATACAAAACCGTATTTAATATAGATCCGGAAGGCCAAAATGATATTTATGAGTGAAAATATAATCATTGAATGTAAAGAGTCTCCAGGCTTAAACTTATATAAAAAGGTTAAATCTACTTACAATTGAAATTATTCAACTTCTTGCCACAATTGTAGAGTCACCTATTTTGTAAGAAGTCTCATGGTCATCATTCAGACTCTATTTAGTATGTATGTGCCCCTTCATTCGATATGATATATTGTGAAAAGTTCCGTCCGGAAGAATTATATTGAAATCTTTAAAATCTTTAGTTCAAGTAATTGTTTCAACCTACGCCTAATTTCAATTGAATAACTTCGTCAGATAACTTCTTGGAAACGTAACAAAACAAGAAATAAAGAATTAACTGTGAATTTAGTTTCTGCATATGAACATTTCGACAACTTATGTCTCTTCAGTGCAGTTTGTAGAAATCTACAAACCGAAGTGCATGTTGTATGTGTAAAAGCTAATAGATAACACATTTAATTAATCTTAAGTTTTAAACAAAATTTTCTTAAATTTAGAGATCGCAGGTTTTCGGACGGAAAAGCTAAGACGATCTATTTTTTTCATGTTTTAAGTATTGGACAAAAGAAAAAAGGGGGGGGGGGCCTTTATTTTCAAACAAGTTTCTACGATTTTTTTTCAAAGTACTATACATCAGTATATTTAAAACTAGCGATGATATTTTGTACAGTGCACCCTGTAAGCCGTATCGGAAATGGATTTAAGGTACAAATTGTGCACCTCTAATTGCAGTACTTTTTCTTTTCTGTTACGAACGAGACTTCGTGAAAAAACTTCAAAACGGACCAATACCAAACAGTGATAAACTTATCTCAAAGCAGGTATATTGACGATATCCTCATTATTGATAATCCCCAGTTTTCAGATTATGTAGACATTATTTACCCGCAACAATTTAAATTAAATAAAGCTAACAATGATTCTAAATACTGCCCTTTTCTGGACCTTACTATCATTATTGACTCAGGTAAAATAAAAAACTATATAAAATATATGATAAACGGAATGATTTCGATTTCACTATCACTAATTTCCCTTTTCTTGACGGCGATATCCCTCTAGCTCCATCCTATGGGGTATTTATTTCTCAACTGGTACGATTTGCACGAGTGTGTTCTACTCTTGGCGATTTTAATGAGCGTACCCTTACTATCACAGTCAAACTTTTACAACAGGGTTACAGATTTCATAAGTTGTTGAATACATTAAGAATTTTATAATAGATATGAACATTTGATGTCTAAATATGGCGTTACTCGTAAACAACTTATTACTGAGGGCATTTCTAATAATTATAGTTTTTACGGAAATGTTGTTAAAAAATGCCAGAAATTGTTTAAAAGTCAAGAAAAGCTGGAACGTAACTTACATTCTTTACGTAATAGGGGATATCGACAACATATTCTGCTTGCATCCGTTAAATTAGCTTTGAGACCTAATGGCTTGAAAATTTTGCACACAAACTGGCCTCTCACTGATACTGCCGATGTCTGCTGAAATCTATGATGATTCTTGACCAAACCCTTTGGGAAGTTTTGATTTTGATTTTTCTTCCGTAGTGCGACAGTGTTCTACCAGCAGACTAGGCTCCTTGAGCTAGCCGGCAGTTTAGCGGCGAGCACCCTTCTAAATTGTGTATTTTTTTCATCCTTTCAAGATTGTGGTCATGGAGTTAGTGATCTACCTGTATTGGGTTTTATTCGTATGTTTATTATACTATGGGGAAACGGGACAGATAAAGGGGAGGTTTGGGTATCCATAGACCGGTTTTACCCTACCGCTGACTTTTGCTAGTGCAGGTACCAAGTCTGGCTGTCCCGAGTTCCTATCGTAGTCAACGTTTGTCTTTGTCTTATTCGTGTTTTTCCTGTGTAGTTCCATAGCAGATTGTGGCATGTAATTATAATTTTCAGCCATTGTAGGTTTTTCCTGTTATCCATTTTTTACATGGAAATTAAATCTTGTATACTATACCTGTCATTGTTAATGTTTCACTTTTTGTCATTTATTTATAAGTTTAGGCAATCATAAGCTACTGTAAATTTAATTCCTGCATATGCGCATTGCGACAACTTATGTCTCTTCAGTGCAGATAAAATCAAAATATTTGTATCATGATATATCGATACAGCGCAAGCGTATCATATACGTATCGAAACGTATCGTCTTCTAATTTATCAGTTTGATTAACATTTTAAATCTTCATCTTTTAACTATCTTATCTGATAAAATAGTAAAATATTCTTCAGTGAGACAAGAGTGTTCATTTTCATGTAGCTAAATACATTTGTTTGTTCTTTATCTGGCTTTTCCATACCAAAATCAGAACAAAAATTCACGAATTTAGATGGTACACTACTGATTCAATAATTTTAGCAGAAATCAGAAAACGATACGTATCGATACGCTTTCAAGAGCCCGTACCGGTATACCTAGTTTCTTGAAAAATACATCGTCATTGTTATTACTCCCCTTTGGGTCGTTGTCTCTTAGACACATTCCCCGTTTCCCTTCTTTTTTCTATCGATATACCGATGTATCGTTACACCACTAATTCATGAACAAAAATAAAATCCTCAGTTACTATTGATCAACCTCATAAAGCTCTGTACCGTGTAGGTCAGAAATGTTATTTTAATTACACGTAATTAAGTAATTTGCCAAAATAATAATAATAATAATAATAAAAAAAACTCCTTTTTTACCCAAACGATACTTTTTGGCTACTTGCAATGTCATAATTTCAGAAAATTAATGTCAGAGTTAATGAGTGTCTCCACCATACCAAGCTCTGTCATAAGCTAATTTTGTCTATTCATTTTCAAAAAATGAAAAAAGAAAATTTACAACAAAATTTAGAGTGAGTACTGAGGAGAGGAGACAAATATCTGTTATAATTTTGTATGTTAATTGTTTTACAACCCGAATGGGTTTCTTGTATTTCAATGAAGATTTACAGTATGATAGATCCTATTGGTTGTTTTTTTCTGTTAGCTTTTAAACATGTTCCAGGTATATCCTATAGCTACTGCAACGCAGAATTTTTTAAGCACATCTTGATGATTTATCAATTTTCAATGCACAAATACACAATGTTGACACGGTGCATGAAGACGCACGTTAAGTGCTGTAGTTAAATTACAACCTATACTTTTTAAATGCAAAGATTCAAATAGATTCATGAATGCACGTAGGTGCACGGCAATTTTAACTTTTACATGTTTTTGCAGTTTTCTCGAATTTTGGTCTTAATTAATCGTAAATAGTGGTCAAAGCGTCGTAACTCCAAATAATTTTTGAACCAGTTTCTCCTTAGTTCTTATAGAACTGGTAAATGCGAAGAAAATAAAATACCGGAAGTTGATTAATTGTAATTTTTTAATGATGTCAATTCATCCTTAATCTTAATTTTTTGGAGATAAAAAGTTTAATGTCTAATTATTGAAGCAGATAACTATCTCTTTGCACCGTAATATTCATTCAATCCGAACATTCATTTTTTTCGTTGGAGCACCTAGGGGAATTCCAAAATCAAAAATTCAAAATCATGGCAATTCATATCCAACACGAATTACACTCAATTGCATTGCAGTGTAGCACACAATTCTCGTGCAACAGTGTTAGTATTCTTACCACTGGACAATTCCTTTGATGTTATTAATAGAAATCATGTTCGCTATTACATTTTGTACTAGTAAATGAGATCAAATGAGGACAATACCGCTCAAGTTATTTCTATAAATCAGATTTTTTTAAACAAAAATCAATTACAGATAGTTGTATTTTTCGTGAGTTATATTTTTGAGAGAAAGGAGATCCGTTTCTCCTCTTGCTTCGTAACACAAATTGTCAATAAAAAGAAAACTTACTTGGATTTTTTTTTCAGTCGAAAAGTGTCGTAATAATTTCCTCGGCAAAAATCTCAGTCCCCTTTTGAGCCGGGCCTCTTTTGAAAACCGAAATCATAGTATTCAGATTATCTTCGATCAGTTGACATTACTAAAACTTTGAAAAAAAATCTAATCAATTAAGGGAATAGTCGGGAATAGTCGGGGGACTGGCTAATTTTAGGGGGGTCGAAATTTTGAAAGTCGTTTCATTAGGGGGTTGAAAATTAAGAACGACACTCTTTGGGGGTTAATATTTTGAATTAGTGTTTAGCTTCTTTGGCGCAGTAAAAAGTTTCATTGACTAAAGAAGGTGATTTTGTTTGCCCGCCAATGCCTTAAATTTAATATTTCATTGTTTGACAGCTCTGAAAAACTTTTCCACAAAATACAATTATAGAAGAATAACTAAAGCTTGCTTCTTTTTTTTCGCAATAAGGACATGTAATTCTAGAATAAAGAAAATACTAATTTTCTGTCAGAATAAGTAACACAACGAGAATTTAATTATGGGTGTTCCGCGGGGATATTGGACACAGCGACCCTTGACTTGAGAATAACATACCACAAATTTATCAAAATTTTCTTTTTTTTTTAAAATGTTCAATTAAAACGCATTTATTATTTTTGAATTCTTTTTTATCAGCAGAATATTAGGGGTCAAAATTTTAACGACCA
>MJUU01053140.1:0-10514 GCA_002080025.1 Modiolus philippinarum | reverse complement strand
GGGGTCAAAGTTTTTTTTTATAACGCAGGACAGGGGGCGAAATCTCTACCAAAAATTTTTAGAAATACTATCGCTCCCCCCCACACACACAAACCTGATTAATAATGACTGTTCCCTGAATTCGAAGGGTTGATTCCAAATTTGATTTCCTCCTTCCGGACCACCTGATGTCGCTCTCGGCTTTTATGGGAGTTCACACTGTGTGTGTTATAGTTTTTTGCGTTGTCTTGTAATATTTTAGTTTTGTCTTCGTTAATTATGTTTGTGGTACCGATCTGTCCTTGTCCATGTTTGAATACTGATTGATGTTTATTACAAAAGCTTTTCAAAATTTAACTTGGTTCTGTTTGAGTGTTAGAGAAGTAACACGTACCATGATTTTTAATTGGTTTTGTCTCGAGGTTAGCAAATGACAATAACCAATCAGCTACCTAACAGATCTTTCAAAAACACATTTTCCTCACTTACTGTGTGACGGGTGCTGTTAACAGAGCAGGACATGCTTACCCTTCCGGAGCACCTGATGTCACTCTCAGTTTCACTGGAGTTCACACTGTTAGTGCCTTTGTTTGAATGTTGTGATTTCTATTTCTATGCTTTGTGTCTGTCTAACGTCATTGTTTTGTGTCTTGCGCCATTGTTTTCTGTGTTCTCGTTTTGGCCATGTCTTTGGACTTCGATTTTTGTGGATTTCCCTCCCTTGTTCCTTCGGTATTTTAGTTAGTTATAGTCCGCGTGGTTTTGAATACCGTTGTCTGTATTTATTTTACATATGAGAGACTATTATGCTCAGTAAAACAAAATAAAAATGGTATAGCTGGCCATGATTAAAAGGTAAAAACACATTATATGTTTTTTTAATTTGTATATTTTTGTGTTTTTTACCTTTAAATCGTGGCCAGCTATACCATTTTTATTTTGTTTCACAGTTAATTTGTGGCCATCGCACAACATATATATTTTTATATTATGCTCAGTGTTCGACTGATTCTGCAATTGAACCCAAAATCAATCAATAAAAAGTGTAACAATAATTGTTAAAAATGCCACCTCGCAATTCAAAATGTCAGGTCGAAAATTTTGGGAGTTCACCGGGAGATGCAGCCTGGAAAAAGGTGTTTCTATCGATTTGTTGTCATTTTTTTCCAAGATTCAGCAGGAAAATTCATATTTTTTAGTTCAGAAAAAAAGGGAGGGGTCCAATCTCTTGAGCCCTTTTTGATCCGCCCATTTTGTTTTGTTAGGAAATCGTTATGTTTGAGTTCAAAACCCCAGAATTGTTGAAAACCTTGTTGAATAATTCAATCCGTGTTCTGTCCACGTTGTCTTACTTGTATAGATGTTGTGCTTAAATTTGGTAGGACTGGGAAAAAATAATCCATGACAACATATGCTTCTTAAAAACGTGACAAGCTAAAATTGGAGCCAGTTCTTTTAGCTTCTGTTTTCAACGATTTCTGAAAACGGAACGGAACTAAACGACAAACAATACAGACTTTATATTCTTGATAGAAGTAATTAAAGAAAACGGGGTGAGGGGTGGGGGAGGGGTCATTACTTACTTACATTTTTGACAAGCAAGTCTTATCTTCTCGGAACTCTCCAACCAAATAAGAGCCTACTTAAGGGCAAAAAGCATACAATTGTTAAAAATAAATAAAACGAGGTGAAAATGAAAATTAAAAACATTATGACGACACATACAAATTAAGTTACTGAAATTCGTACTTATTTTGGGTCGTTTTCATATTTCGGACCTCTTACACCTGTCTCAGTTTCTTAGACTGAGCCTGTTTCGATCACCTGACAAATGCTTAATACCAGGTTTTTCTATGTTTTCTGCTGGCGGAATTGTTTTTTGTTAAATCGGAATGAAATTAAGTATATTTGTTAAAGACTCTCCATATATCATTTCTGTTTAATTAAATTAGCTACAGTTGTTTTAGATGAGTTGAAATGGTGTTTTGCACACACGGCCCAATTTTAAGTACAAGTTCCGCGCCGGCAGTCATGTATTTGTCGGATCTGGTGGAATGAGCAATATTTGTAAAAAACCTTCCATACATCATTCCTGTTTTGTTTGGTTTCAGGAGTTGATGAAAATGTGAAAAGCTAATGGACGGACGACGAATGCCAAGTGATGGCAATAGCTCACATTGATCCCTTGGGTCAGGTGAGCTAAAATGAAATGTAATATATTTTAGGTCACAGTGAAAGGTCAGGCGAACAAAATAACTTTTAGGATCTCAAAATAATAGTAAAATTCAGACAGCGCTTTGCAAGAAAAAGAAAGTTCCGTTAATTTTGTAAATGTACAGTGAATGTTTTGAACCTAGGATACTATAAAAAAAAAATAAAATGTCGATTTTTTAGCCATCACCTGGACAATTGTGCTTATGCTTTGTATCTGGTATACCTTGTGTAGGATCGACTGAACGTTCAAGTACATAAAACAACCGAACGTTTGTACAAAAGCGTTATCCGATACTCCCCTGAAGGACTTGCATTTTGTATACTTTTTCAACCAAACTTTCAGTAAATCTACATTATATATTAAGGATGTGCATCCTGCATTTTGCTTTTGTTTTTACATCTTTTTCCAGCTTGTCTAAGATATTGGACGAAACTGAGTTATATATTTGAAAATGTCAGATGTAATAATAAAATAAATCACGGACCATTTCATTTTCAGAAAAAAAAAATCTGGCACTGATTTTTACTAAAAAATTCTCTGACCAGCACCTGGTTTGAAAATAAAAAACCTTGCCCTCACTCTGTTGATAAGAAAAAAACCTTGCTCAATAAATTTTCTATCATAGTGTATTCTGAAAAAAATCCCGGCTCGGTTACAGAAATCGTTCGCTTATTCATTTAACAATTTCTGCAAGAAAATTCCTGATATTATTATCCCCATGATCACAGAAAAATTATTTTACATTCAAAGATAGAAACGCAGCACGTGACCTAATTATAAAAAGACACGTCTCTTTCTGATGGACACGTTGCTTTGTAATCATTGATTTGTCTATAGAACCAATGAAATTGCGTGTACAAAAATTGTTGATTTTGTTCCGGCGTACTTACTTTTGTTCAGAAAATGTGTTTACTTTGATAAAACGCTTAACTGCAATGCAATTGAGTGTTAGACAATGTGACAAAAAAANAAAAAAAAAAAAAAAAAAAAAAAAAAAAAACAACAAGTAAACAAAAATTAACAGGATCGCCACAAAAAACTAAAGCACTAGCAGTGTGAACCCCTACAAAAACTGAGGTATCATCAGGTGCTTCGGAAGGGTAAGCATGATCTACGAAGAGACATAAATTATTGAAAATGCCATATGTAGAAACAAGGATTTCAGTAACTTCGATATTATCAACTTACATTTTGTCGATATCTATGCTTGCTGCAATTGACTGTAAGTCAGAGGAAGTATTCATCAAAACAGTCGGTGCTTGTCCAAAAACGATTTTATAAAGAAATTTTTGATATCTATATTAAAGCGTTTTCCTTAGTTAATCTTTAGCTTTTTCTTTTAGATTCTACCTACAAACCATTATACAACTTTCAGTTACGGTTTGATTAGCAGTGAAGAAAAAACAGAAATGGTCACCTGCAGAAAACTAAATGTATTGAAACTTCGGTATGCAATTTTTATCGCTTGATGGATGCTTTTGACGCTGGCCTGTGAGTATAATAGGGAATTTAACAAGCAAGTTGTCTAGTACTTTGTGACTGCCGCTTCTAAACTGAATCGATTTCATTTATAGTCTTTGTGTCATGTGCATTTACTCCATATCCCTTCATTTGGGTTGTCTCTCATGCAGTGTGGAGTCCGTAAAAAAATTTCCCATGCGAGAGATGTATGTTTTCTATACATATTTAGTTATGGTGTACTTGTTCCTGAGAGAATACTATCATACTTTCAAATTTTGGCATTTTATATTTTTGTAATTTCAAAATGTTAGTCTGACCACCTGTTCATTGTGCCCACATCTCATGATTTTATTATGCAAAGTTTTCTCACTTTTGACTCGATGGATTCTCTGCAATTTTTCATTTGTTGTGATTGTGTTCTGTTAGGACTTTAGTCGGGCAACTGATGACAGCGATTGTAAGGACACTTTGCTACTTAATTTAATGTTTGTTGACGATCCCGTATCCATGACATGATGAAAATGAATGTAGTTTTGTTCGACATCTAGCAATGAATCCTGCTCAACCGGTACTAGGGGCCGTCTTGAACTTAGTGTGAGGTATGAGCCAAGCTCATTGTTGAAGGCCTCATGGTGACTTCAAGATGAAGAATGACAATAAAAGTGTTGTTCCATTCCTTTTTACCATGTACAATAATGTATTTGTAGAGACTTTGTCTCATGTGCGTTTACTTCATATCCCTTCATTGATTATTTAAATATCTAAATTTTTCCAAAATTTTGCTTATAACTAAGAAGTATTTTCACAATTTAAAGCTCGGCTTTTAATTACTAGTACATTCTACCGTAAGTTTTTCTCAATCAAAATTCATACAGCTTGACGTAATTTAACCTTGCACTGAAGAGACATCAGGTTATATTAATCAAATACATTATCTACATGAACCTATCCATCTTCACAGAGTACTGCAACTTATCTCATAAGAGACGGAAACGATCCACTAATCCCCTTTTGTAAGTCTTTAGTGTACTCATTACCTTTACACTCAACCGTGAAAGATTCAATTAGCAATTTTGACAAAATATAAAATTTCAAAATGTCAGTCTTAGAACACAACCCCCATTATTTTGCACAAAACATATTTTATGATGATCTAGATATTAGTGAAAATTCGGACTTTCGTTTCTTTCCTTAATTCTGACCTATTAAAGGTACACACGTCATGTATTCGAATGTAATCAGTATAATAAACAGTTACTGTAAATTTAATGTCTGCATTTCGACAACTAATGTCTATTATCAAACGTTGGAAGACTTTAAACAGAAGTATGTGTAAAAGATAGAGAAAAAATAACCAATAGGATTTAAATGCAAATCCGAGGTCGGCTTAGGACAGAGCTATGTATTAAAAATATTATTATTCAAAAGTTACGCCAATTATCTGTTCAAAGAAGTATTGAACGTATGTCAAAACGTAATTAATGACCACCTTTGTGCTGTTTCTAGAGACGCAAACGTCAAAAGATTCCTCATCAGCTAGATAAATAAACTGGGTAGGAATCTCGCCAAAGTCTAGATGTGTTACCCATCCATCATACTTAAATTTTGTATTTGCTGGTGAATATAACTTAAGATCGCCATACCCATTTTATTTTGAATATGCTTGTAAAATTATATAAATAGTAATCATATTTATTTACAAATCTTTACTGTGTTAGTTATTGAAACTTATAGTATACAAAGAATAAGACATAAGTTTGCAGAATTTGTGCTTTATATACTGTGTAAAGCGAGGTAACTCAATAAATTCAACTTGCAAGATCAGGGGTCTGTTTAATGAAAGTCTCCTTAGATTAGTCTTAGCTATGATATATCTTAGGATGGTCTTATGTCAAATTTTCGTCCTAAGTCATGTCTTAGGACCATTTTAAGACATATCTTAGGACAAAGATGTATCTTAAGATCATCATAAGATATATCTTATCTTAGGACACTTTCGTTAAACAGGCCCCTGAATTACTAGAATGGCATTTTCCCCATTGGAATCAAAAACAGCAAAGTGAGCAAAATTTTACTTTTACAAACTAATCAGAATAACGAAAGGAAGATTTACTTTTATTTTCACAAAAAAATGTTCTCTATAATAAGATATTAAAGCAGAGAATGTTACAGTCATGCCTGGAATGAAACGGAAATAAATGGCCCCAAAACATTTTTAAACCATATTAAAAATGGGTTCAGTTTAATTATGCGTATAGAATGTTATACTGGTGATTATAAGATAATTTTAGTAGTAATTGACAAAAAAATGATACAAATGTAAATGGACAAACTAGGGGATAAAATTCAGTAGCTTTTAACTTTCTTGATAACAGCACATTTATGCCCCCGATGGGTTGATGGCATAAACAAAATACAAATACAAAATACACAAGTGATGACAGTGTTCGCAAGCGAAACACAAAAGTCTCCAAAACGAACTCCCATATCGGATTTTAAGGCATTACAAAACTCTCTCTGGAATATATTTTGGCAGGGGATCCCCTTATAGATTAGTTTATATATGTTAGCGGCAATAGGTGAAATTAGGCATTAAGCTTAAATCCTAGGCATTAAGTTAATGCCTAGTCAATAGAACTAAAGCCTACAATGAGTTTGGCATTAGGCTTAATACCTAGGATTTAGGTCTAATGCCTGATTTTTTTATTGCCTGACTGCTCATTCTTTATTTTTTGACAATCAAAACAAATAATGTTTAGAGGATATTTCTATTATATAGAAAAATAAGTGCAAATACAACATTTAAGGAATAATTGAAATGTGAAAATACAAATTAAGAATAATCTATAAGTTAAAATACAATGGAAATTATTTTCACTTATTGTCATGTGTAGATTCTCTTCCTGGAATACCGTCGTGCGCGTTCCCGGCTTATGAATAGGCCCGCAGCATCCTCTGAGCTTGTAGTATGAGTCTTCCTAACAGAGGCTCGGCACCTGGATCGGTTTTCAGGGGCTCCGCCTACAGAGCTGCCGGGCGCGTCCCCAGTTGGTGGAGAGGGGAATGCCCTGGCTATGCGGGGTAGTCAGGTCATAATACGGAAAGCCTGACCGCCAAGCATTGTAGCCAAACTGTTTGGAGAAACGCCACGCTCCATGCAGTATAAAGCCCTTCTATATTTCTCTAAAGAGAGCAGACGCACTGGGTGTCGTATGGAAGGCTAAATTTCTTGCCCCTACCAATTTCTCCCCTTTTCCAGTGGCAATCGAAAGTCGTTTGCCCCGGTTGCCCCTTCCACCTTTATTTCTTTCTTCTTTTACTTTTTTGCATTGATTAACTTGTTCTCGTCCTGATATAGCTGAAATATTGCTCATTGGACGTGAAACTCTAACTAATCAATCAATCAATCTTCCTGAAATAAGCGAGAGTAAAAACAATAGTATAAGGAAACAGAATTGGAAACACATAGAAACAAAGACTTCACAAAAGTACGACATAGAAAAGAAAAATTGGACCTAAATGTAATAAACTACTATATACATGTTCCTTACAAGACACCCGCGATTTGGAATATGCATGTTCGGTTAATGAAGTGAAACCAAAATTAAACCCAGTTGAGCTAGAGAACAAACTTATGCTGTTGAAGGGAAACATCTACTGTTACTAGGGAAACAGATATCCTATAGCGGTCTATAAGACCGTTGTTGAGACCGTAAAACTTCTTCAAAGTTGAATTTGACCACCAGTTCAGGATTACTTGGCCACCAGTAAAGGATTATTTGGTAGAAGCCTCACTTACGCTAATGAGAATATTACAGTCAACATCGTTTACAGATAGATAAAATGCTGCTTGCAAACGCTAATTTGGTTAAAATTGCAAGTGTCATGCGATTTCCCATAGATCTACTTGGTAACAGCATGGAGGTATAAACATAGAAGGAGTAACAACAACACGACTTCAATCGTTCCATCTGCGTTCCATATATTAAAATCAAAAGCATTGCATAATCACAATCGCAAAATGATAATGTTAATCAGAAAAATTGAGAAATTTTAATAATGTCTCCGACTGGCAATAATAAAAAGATAGAGGAAGTAATTAAAAGTTGAAAAGAACTCGGAGCATTTTAAGAGGAATTGTGGATAATGCAGCCGATTGAGGACGTCTTTTTCCGGAAAAAAGAGTGGTCATGCACTATAACATCCAGACATTAAAATTCTGCTCCCACTGAAAAAAAACACCAGTAATTCTATCCCTTTCCTTAAAATATCCATTAAAATATCCATTGCATGTTCTGAATTTATTATCCTCTTCTTGACTTTTTGTAAAGGACACAACAGTATTGTAAAATTCTAAAGTTGGGCCTATGTAACTCAAGTATGTCCCACTTCACAGATATTGGTGAAAACAAAATTACAACGAAGTGATTTATTAAGTTTAATTAAGGATAGTTATAGTATGAAATCTCCCGTGAAATCTGGGTCGAATATAGTCTATAACCTAAAATACTTTTGACACCGTATATAATACTAGTATATGAAAAAATTCAATAAATGTAGATTGAAAAAAAATAAAATGTAATGATAACCGATAAATTTTGTATGTAATAAAACGGATGGAATATTGTTAGAAATTGTGGAAATATAACGAAATGGCATGCACATGTCTCACAATCGACATCTCGATAAAATAGTCGAATTTCAAACACAAAATTCGACTCTCCGGCAGTATCCAGCAAATACACGATAAACATTGGGTGAATCTACATTTTACGTTATTTTATGGTCTATTTTTTCAACATCCGCTCTTGACCGGAACATACAGAATTTTTAGTTTAAAATGAACTGCATAAAAAATTAAAACGGCCAACCGTTGTGTACTATACGTTGTAACTTGCATAAATCTGGACCGATTTTGAAGATTTTTACACCATTAAATTTCTAACAATCAATGGGAAGTACCTGAAACAACAACGACACCTTTGAAATATAGCACCATATTCCCCGTTGTGTACTATACTTATCAGACAAGGCAATAAAACACGTGATTTACTTGATAACCAAGATGACCACCACAACTGCGGCATCGCAGATAGTCACCAAAGGGGTGTTGTCAAATTGATGCTAATTAGATAAATCCCATATCTCTACTTTAAGGCTCAGTATGTCAAAAATCAGTGATAATTTTTGTTGTTACTCCTTCTATGTTTATACCTCCATGGTAACAGTTATTGAAATGTCCGACTAACTTGCCTAAGCTGCAGGCTGTATTAAACTACGTATTCCAAAGGCGATTTCATAGCATACAATTCCCGGTATCTTAAAACATTTCTACAGTTTATCATACAAATTTGCAAACAAAATTGTACTACAGTAAACAGGAAATTTTTATCATATTTTTCGCGGATTAAAAAATAGATTTCGAATTCTTGAATTCTCAGATTTCGGACGGAAAATCACATAACTCTTCCATATACACATAAACCTTTTCATCTGGATTGTTATCAACCTTTCAATTCCACCCAATTTCAAAATATCAAATCTTCCGCAGAAAAGAAAAGAGTTGTAAGAAACAAATCAGAATGAAAAATAATAAATAAAATCAGCTATCCTTTTTTTACCTTAACCTAGTGACTAGTGTATATCATTTCGCTTTCACTACAACAATACCTCCTGATAAGCTATATCATATATATTGCTGAAATCAAATTATTGTTCCTTAAAATACAGTGGCTTTTTAAATTGCGCTCATGTTACAGAAGAGTTGTCATTTTTCTCCTTTTGAGTTGTTCCGGAGCAATCAGTTCTATAGAGGAGATTTGTTAAATAAGAATACGAGCTTTACATGCATGTACACTCGAGTTTGAAGATTTATTAAGATTGTTGCGTTTAATCTTACAGCAAAAATAAAAACAAACTAGTTGCATAATATAACAATTAGTTTTGTTATGCAGTACAAAAGTCATGTGTTTCAAGGAATATGGAAACTTATAATCCAAAAATATCACAAAGAAGTACTCATTACAAAAAAAAATCGAAAAAGGAGGCCAAATCTGGTACCAGAGGCGAAATGAAGCTTTAGTACTTTTTGACGGGTTATAGTTTTGATAAAGTAAGTGAGAACCGAACCGTCACACTAGAAACGAACAACAAAGGGACAACGTCAACATCTGAAACACCAGGAAACAAGGACACAACATGAATACGGGACAGAAAAGAAAAATGAAGAAACACATATAGAGGAACAATCCGGATCCCATAAAAACCATGGATGAGATCAGATGCACCGGTTGAGTAAGCATCTTCTGCTTCTTAATAGACACACGCTGTGTTGAACATGTCAACACATGTAGCAAAATCAAATACGGTAGAGGAAAACAAGTTATAGCTGTAAAGGGAAGGATCTGTTGTCATCTGAGAAACAGATATCCGATAAAAAAAAGTACATTTCTATAAAACGTAAGGCGAAATTTTCATGTCAGATTTAAATGTTCATATCATGGTGTTTTTATCACCACTTGGTCTATGTCTCTGCTAGTGGACTGTTTTAACCGATGTTCATTACTAACCAAGCAGCCCAGTACCTAGTTGCAAATCTGAAAACCGGTTTCTTAGTTTATAATACTGTTTTAAACTAATCAAAAGTTATTCCCTCTTGCAAAGCTTTGTCTGTGTTTGGGTTTTCGTCATTTCTTTAAAACTGATGATTAACTGATAGTCGAATTTTTTATGTACTTAATAAACAAGGAGTGGTTTAAAACCGTAACACTTTCGTGTTTTTGGATGTTTTTTTGGAACAGCAGCTTTATAGGCTGCTGAATTTTGATTGCCCACCTACCTTGTAATGATATATGAAAAA
>MJUU01053137.1:0-24031 GCA_002080025.1 Modiolus philippinarum | reverse complement strand
ATTTCAGCTATATCAAGACGAGAACAAGTTTGTTGATAAATAATCACTTTGGGGTATGGAAATGGCCATGGGACGGGAAATTCTGACTGCCACTGGAAAAGTAGGATGAAATCGTCAAGGGCGGGGAATTTAGCCTTGTAGCCGATCACCTACGGACCACCCCAAAAAGAGCTTGCTACAAGGGTTCTTTAACGTGCAGGAAGCGTGGCATTTCTTCCAACACGTGGACCTGAGTTTACATCCCATCCGAAAGATGGGTTGTGTATTTATTAATCCCGCACAACCACGGAATGGGTCCTATTTCTATATCCCGGGACCCTCGGGTCAGCCTCCGTTTAGGAGGGGTCACACCCCGCAAGCCGGAGATACTGGGTCCTATTTCTATATCCCGGGGTTCCCTCGGGGTCCTCTGTTAGGATGGCTCATACTCCAAGCTCAGAGGATGCTGCGGGCCTATTCTTCAGCCGGGACCGCGCACGGCGGTATATATGCAATGAAATATCAACTTACTTATATGTAACGATATGTCATCTATTGCTATGTCACTACCATAAGGATATCTTGCTGTTGCTTCAAACTCAATCTATAATATATTGTTTTTTTTAGTCTCAATTCAACTCTACATATTAAAACATAATATTTACCTAACATGTTATGATCTAAGAAGATATTTACCTTCTAGATGTGTTGTATCTATCCAGTAATTCAATTCCAAAAGACAATTTCAACTTACATTTTATATGTATTTTATTTCATTCACTGTAATTTGAATAAATATATTATATGTTAATCGGGAATACGGGTTCATATTCCCTCTGTGTTGTTTTTATCATTGTGATGTGGTTTCCCTCTGTGTTGTTTTTATCATTGTGGTGTGGTTTCCCTCTTTGTTGTTTTTATCATTGTGATATTGTTTCCCTCTGTGTTGTTTCCTTCGATATTCATTTGCCGATATACTCCGACTTGTTAAGAAAATTGTAATCATATCTATAGAAGTCATATCTACTGAAATGAACTAATGAAAATTAAATTCGCAACTATGAAATAAAAAAATTGTGAAAATCTCGGCAAAAGGAACTTTTAATTACTAAATATGATGTAAATTATGATATTTTGGCTAAGAAACAATTATATTCTAGAACTCTTAGAAACTGGAATTAATTCATAAAATTGTGAAAATCGCAATAAAAGAAACTTTCGGTTACTGAATATAATGTAAAATATGATATTTTTGGCTTCGAAACTGTGTTATATTTTAGAACTGGAAGCGTATTTATTTACTAGTCAAAACATAAATGATAAACAGGGATTTGACCTTAATAAAAATGGTTATATAGTCCTTGAGACAGTAAGTCAAACCATTTAATATCTACATATGTAAACCAGAAAACTTATTTTTCATTCATTGTTGTGCCAAAAAAGATAAATCCAAATACAGTTGACCTACAATGATAATAATTGGTTGAATTTCAAGTTTTCAAACTTATCAAAACATTTATATTTAGGGAAGTGAGAAAAGGTCATATGGCATACTAGTATCAAGTACTGGTCAGGTCAAATAGTACAGGTCAAAGTAATTGTCATTTGACCAAGTTTGCAAAGAAAGTCTATATTTAATACTGAAGTTTTGTGGTTTAATGAAGCTAAATTATCAAACTCCTAAACTGTAGTCGGTTCGCAACAGATTTATCACAGTAATTTAGGTATTTTGTTATATTTGTCTGATGAAATTATAGAAAATAAAAAACAAAACACATTAGGGAACAAATAATCTGTTTTGCTAAAAAAGGTAGTATTTGATTTTTGTGTAATAGGTGTTTTGGAATGACCTTATGGAAAAGTCTTTTAATCCTTGCAAAAGAGAAGTTCTAGAGTAATAGAGCCAAATGACAATTGCTAAAGGAGTAAAAAAGTCCAAAGTAAGGAAATGTGACAACATCGAGGAAAAGACACGTGTGTGGTAGAAATACTAATCTATTTATGGATGATGTTGCCCAATATTGTAAATTAATTTAGTTTTTTAATTTTTTTTTTTTAAATATCAATATTCCTTATGTCATCATTAGATCCCATCTGATTTACCTGATATAGTGCAGGTTTTGAGGTTAAACTAAAATAAGTCAATCAATCTATCTGTTGCGACCAAATTATTTCATATATCATTGCGAAGAACCCAATGTAAAACAGTTATTCTGGCGTTATCAAGATATATGATAAAGACCGATAAAGTGTGACTTACTCGATATGCCCAGGTACTAATGGGAACAGTTGCAAGTAACCATTCTGGTCCCTGTCTTCCGTACTTGTGCCATACTTTTTGTCTAATGTTTTCAGCGACTGTAAATACCGATAGGTTGCCTATACCATTTCCATTCATATGATACCAGAAAGATAGTACTTCCAGTGTTTGTGCTGGTTTGAGATCTGGACTTTGTAATACAGCTGTACAACTTTGATTTCTGGCTCGTCTACCGTAAATAACAGCATATGATCCATTCGAATCTGCATATAAAGTGAATATATTTTATGGCAAATACTGACTAAACGTAGGGGGATAGTTCTAAATTGAAAAAAAAATAAAACCAGTGATGAAAAAAATTATGTTGCGCTATTAGTAAAATCTCAAAACTAAAATTATCAGAAAAAAGGTTTTGAACAGTGATTGGATATTGAAAATATTGAATAGTTTTCCCGGTGTGGTCGATAAGTGGTATGTGTCCATGTCATATTACTATTGTCATTTTTAAATCTTGTAGACCACCGCTTAAACCACTTGCTGCAATGATATTGCAATAATTTTAAACGATGCTTCTATTTGGCGCACAAAATTTATGTATTTAAAAGAAACCTGTAATTGAAAATGACTTTGGCAAAAAAAAGCAAAAATGACATCTATGAATGTATTGTCATAAAAATATAAATAAAAATCATGTGTAGAGAACAACTATCGGTAGCTTGGTTGACAAGCTGGTGTAAACTAAAGTGATTGCGCATGTACCGAAAATATTATTGTGATTTTAACACGACTTTTTAAATATAGCAAGTACAGGAAGCCATATTAGAATAAAACTTAGCAAAGACGATTGGCGTAATTTCTTAACGAAAAACAATTACAAAAGAATTACATTTAATTCATGCCTTTTTCGTAGTACCTATTTGAAAAATAGACTGGACCATTTAAGCTGGTGGCAGTTATTAGTTAATCAAAAATTGTTTAATCATAAATTGTTTACTCTCAATAAATATAAGATGTGATTAATGATGTATCTACTTACAACCTGTAGTATGATCTGATAGTGGACCGGAAGTCTTGTCCGTAGTTTCACCATGGTCTACTGTCCAGTTAAAACAGTTGTGTTCTTTGTTTTTCCAGCCACACCATCCATTTTCAAAACTACAATCTGCTCCATCACTATTAACTCGGGTAAATGTCAATACACCTGTAAGTATATTAACTGATTTGTATTGGATACTGTAGTCGCTGGCAGTTCCAAATCCATTAAAATTCCATGAAGCGATTAGGCTTTATTTAATTTGCTTCCTTTCTCTCGAAAAACATTGCAAAATGCGTCTCTTGTAAAGAAATTTAACATATTCATCGTCAAAATAATTATGGAAACATGAACTGTCCTTTTTCCTAGTAGATGACTTGTATCTTCATTCAATGTTTGACACTATAAATGTTACAAATTTTCAAAACAATAATTTTGTAATTGTTTTGACTGTTTTCATTTAACATAAGCTTGAAGTTTGATATAGTCTTTCTCATTCAACAATTTCTTTAAAAAATGAAAATAGAGAGATAAGGGACCGACCATTTAACTTGAAGGGGGGGAGGCTATGGTTTTTTTCTAAAAAAATATTTTGGATCTGATTTTATGTGAAAAAAATATTTTGGCTGCCAAAATGATGAAAAAAAAATTTCTGAATGAGGCTTTCTGCCCCAAAAAATAATGTTAATTTTGAAAAAAAATATTTTCTTGATATGCGTGCAAGAAATAAATAATTTGTTTCGCGCAAAGCGCGAAAAAAATTTTCNGTCCCCCCCCCCCCTTTCAGGTTAAATGGTCGGTCCCTAATGTTACAATTTTTAATCATGAAAATAAAGAAAAAAAAATTAAATACAATTAACATATTTATTGATATAAAAAGGGGGAAATGTGCCGCAGTTAAGATGATAATCTTTTAGGACATTTGTGTATTTGATATCAAAACAAAATTAAATCATACTAATTATTTCTACTTTAATTGAAGATATCTTACCTATTATAATGACAAGTCCGATATGGACATAGAATAACATGTCCCTTACACGATTATATGTCCACGACTTGTTACAATGTGGAACAGTGTTGATATAGGTGAATCAAAGATTATGTCCTGCAATTGTTTGAACAACTGCTACCCTTAATCAAGTTTACTTAAAATTTATCATTAGAGATAATATTTATAATTGATAGCTATATTACACTGAATGAACGACAAAGTGTTGCACAAAATCGTCGTTGATAAAAAAAAATACGTTTGAATCTAGGGTCGAAGTGAAAAAGTTTCAACCATATTTGTCGTGATGACACCTCATGAATCATATCAGTGCCATAGTTTAATCATTAACCATGAGTGGAAGTGTACGAAAGGTCCTCAATATTTGTGACGTGTTATGGGAGTTCATGCTATTTAGGTGCCCTAGTTCTGAATGTTGTATTTTTATTTATTTCAGTGCGTTGTGGCTGTCCCATGTCGTTGTTTTTCTATATTCTCTTTTTACTGCTATGTCTCTGAACTATGATTTTTGTAATAATTACATCATTTTTTCCGACGGTATTCTACTGCCTCTGTTCCATGGGTAATCTTCTGAACCCTTATAGTTTCTCTAACAGGAATTCTCAAATTGTCCCTTCAGAAATTCTATAGCCGTCACCACGACGTCATACATCGGTTTCACAAATGAGAGCTAGATTCAAGTCTTCCCGTCTTTGATATTAACGATTTTAACTTTTATTCTGGATTTCCTCACTGATAGCGTGGCGATGCTGTACAGAGCAGGGCATGTTTGCCCGTCCGGAGAACATGATGCCACTCCGTCTTTCGAGAATTCACACTGTTCGTGCTTACGTTTTAAGTGTTGTGTTTGTAGTGTTCCTGTGTTTTGATGGTGTGTCGAATCATAAGTCTTTCATTTTCTGATGTTCTTACTTTTGCCTTGTATCTAGGCTTCAATTTATGTAATTTTTGTTCCTTCTGTATTCTTCTGCCATTGATGTTTTATAAGTACAGTAGTGTACTTTTTTATGTATGCAATTTTAAATTGATATTAAGCCCGAGCAGTTCCTTACCCTTTTTGCGTGGAATGTAGGCTATTTTTAAGTTAAACATTTTGTGAACTTTCGCTATTTGGTCTTTTGATTTTATTTGCAATGAAAGGACATCGAAACAGGCGTTTGGTCTGTTGCCATATTTTCTTTGGTCTGATAAAATTTCGATTTTGTTCGAACCGACAAGAACATGGGAGATACCGAACGTCATTGAACTATCAATGGTGGCGAAAACCGATCACCAAAGTTCATAAAGACTTGTCTTTCATCTGTCTCTTTTAATATGGAAAATTAAGGAAAAAAGTAAGTGGCTTTCGAACTGTCATGAGTACCCTCTTACATAACAATGATATATAAAGTAAAAGCACATGTAATCAGCTAGCCTATCTTTATGTCTAATCAGTATTGTGATATTTACCTCCACCCTTGACCTTTAACGTTCTACCTTGTTTTTCTTTACAAGGAGTGGGACATCTAAG
Organism: Modiolus philippinarum; assembly: GCA_002080025.1. Lineage (NCBI taxonomy): Eukaryota > Metazoa > Mollusca > Bivalvia > Mytilida > Modiolidae > Modiolus > Modiolus philippinarum. The sequence goes on along the minus strand of MJUU01053137.1, from coordinate 18,237 downwards.
GACACAGCTTTACTTATAAGTGTTTAACATGCACTTAGACTCGTGCAAAGTATAGGTTTCAGATGTACTAAAACATGGGGAAGGTTCATGACAAATGAGCTAGGAATTTTTTTGTAAAATTAGACAAAACTGCACCGGACACTGTAAAGTACAAGTGTTTGATATTAGGGTACAACGAAACACAGAAGACATTTAATTGGTAATTTGAACCCTTAGTATGATTATGTACCTGTTAAACCTCAAACCCATTATACACTTCACACACTCTTCTTTCTTTTTCTTTTCACTACTTTATGTAACAACCCGATTCAGAGCAAGGAAGTTATAACAATACCGATATTCTAGAAATGACAATAACCAATCAGATATCTAACAGATCTTTCAATACATATGCCTTACTGACCGTGTGACGGGTGCTGTATACAGAGCAGGACATGCTTACCATTCCGGCACCTGATGTCACTCTGCTTTTTGAGAGTTCACACTGTTAGTGCTTTATAGTTTTTTTGTGTTGTATATGTAGTGTTTGTGTGTTTTGTGGGCATGTTTTGTCTTTGGTCTTCCGTCTTCTGGTGTTCTTTCTTTTGCCTCGTCTCTGGACTTTGCTTTATGTAATATTGTGCTTTGTTCCTTCGGTACATTACTGCCGTTGTTTAGAATAATTTACATTATGAAAACAGGTATGCAGTATGCTTGATTTCTTATCGATAATATATATTTGTCAGATTTGGAGGTAGTATTTATCAACAGCAAGTTAGTATAAAAATGTAGCAATGGGCACGAATTGTGCTCTGCTGTTCACAGACTCGTTTTTATATTCCTACGAGATTGAATTTTCGTTAAAGATCATGGAATAAAATATGCTAAATCCTTAAATCTCACTTATGGATACATCGATGGTGTTCATCCCATTAATAACGCATCTCTGCTTCATTCATCCAATTCAATATATCTTCTAGAATATTAGAGATAACGGAAATGATAGAAACCACAATATCTACATCTTTTTTAACTTATCTCTTATTTGACGAAAATGGTCATCTCAGTACTAAAATTTTCGGCAAAAGGGGCGATGTAATTTCAAAGCTATCAATTTCCCTAACACGGACGGTAATATCCCAACTTTTTCTACTTACGGAGTGAATGTTTCACAGTTGATTCGATCGAGAGCTAGCACAAATTATTCAAACTTTCTCATTAGGTATATTTGTCTTCGTGACTACCTTAGTAATCAAGGCTTCAAAACAAAATCCCTCCCATACGATCATTAAAACAGTTCTTTAATAGGTAGCAGTCCCATGTGGAAAAATGTAAATATTCTGTCCAAACTCTGATTCAAGATTTCTTTTTTTACATAATATTTAGATGATGATTTCTTTTAACTGTCAACGACTTTTCAAAAGCAATTGCGTTTCAGGTGCTACCGGACCCCATCGCAATAGAAGGGGAGGTGAAAACCGGTTTAATCCACAATTTCTTTCGAAGTGTCTCTACCAAGCCAGGACCATTGCGGTTGACAATTTTCCCTATGGTTTTCCAGTTGCTTCGTCTTTTTGTCTCTTTTGACTTTGGCTCTTGACACTTCTGTTCGGTAATTTTGTTGTTAACTGAATTTACAACAATCGGATATTCAAAGCTGAATTAGAACAAGAAGATATAGCATAAAGATATTCCAGATTGATTCGGAACAGGAATTTTAGCATAAGAATGATGCAGACTGAATCAAAACAAGTAAATGTAACTGGTCAATATTCCATTATGATAAAGAAGAAGGTTTTGGTATCTCGAGCAAATCGATAAATTGTTGGAAAATTTCTTTCTAAACAGAAAGCATATGGTTCTGCATATGTGCATTTCGACAGCTTATGTCTCTTCGGTGCAGATAAAATCTAAACGTTTGGAAGACCATAAACTTGTTAAAAAGCTGATAGAGAACAAATACCCAACATGATCTAAACGTAAAGCCAAATCAGCTAAAGACAGAGCTTTGCACGAGGTGGATACTCCTTAGTTTTCAACAAAATTTACAAAAATTTAGATATTGCAAGGTTACAAATAGAGATAACAAATGAAACATTCAGAACCAAATTCATGCAAAGACTTTACACAGCGTTCTTGAAAAAATATGTAGGGGTGCTGAGTCTAAAAAGGTGTTTTTCAAACCTCCCATACGTTTAATGATAGATATTAGCCCTTAAGAAAAAAAAAAATTTTTTTTGCTGGGTTTGTTGAATATTTCCACTGTTAATCAGTAATTCCTGTCTTAAATTGAAATAAGTAAACAAAAGTTAGTTGAACCTCCAATTATTTAGATATATTATGTTTCTTGTTTTATCTAAAAGTTTGTTCAAGTCACAAAACTGCAATACAGAACAACAAGATAACTCATGGATATTCAAGATTCTCTAGGGATACTATCGTTGCAAAACAGAGGATTAAGGGTCTGCCGTTAGTTAAAACCTATAAAGTCATCTATGAAAATTTAGAATCATCAGAAAATATATTTCCAGAACATGAATAGTATGGGCAATAGATATAAGATTTTCAAGCAAGATAATTCTATGAAACTTAAAAGATTCATCTTTTCTTTAAGAGTGGTTGACTTTTGGAATAGACTATCCTAAAGGGCAGTGGCAGCACAAGCAGTGAGTAGCTTCAAAAGTAGATTGTTGTTCCGCAGATAAAGCCCCCAATATATCATTATCATAATTTTCATAAGTAAAAATCATTACATCGGATGTTTAAAGAAAGAATTAGGATTTGGTAACACCCAGGGTAATTCAACTTACACAGCTACTACACTAAGGAGGAGATATTACTGTTTTGCTTCCTTTGGGGCTTCAACTAAAGATGAAGACACTGATCTCCCTTCCTTATACTGGGTTCAAAAATTACACAAATGCCCATACAAACAACGGTACACCGCTTGATCTAAAAAAAATGTTCTACAAATACCATTTCTAAGCTTTTAACCTCCATCTTGACAGCCGTAAAAGAAGGCCTTCAAAAATACTGTAATACTAGCTTTTCAAGAAGTGGTGTAAAGGAAATGTATATATGTATTAAAAAACGTAAAAGATCTGCTTGACATCCTAAAATCAAGATCATTATCACACTGTAACAGCATTAAAACTTGACTTCTCCACATTTAATACTACAATTTCTCATGAACAACTGAAATCTCGACTGAAAGATATAATTCATGTTTCTCCCGTAAGAACGGCGAAAGAAGATACAAGTACATTCGTTATAGGCAGAGAACAAGCATACTTTGTGAAGTAAGTCTCAGAATCACAGAAAAAATACACAGAGGAAGAAGTGATTAAAATGTTAAAGTTTCTGATCGACAATATATCTGTCTAGTTTGGAGGACTTGTTTATCAACAGAGCATCGCAATTTCAATAGGCACAAACAGCCCGCCTCTTTTAGCCGTTCTGTTTCTACACTTATGTGAAGATTTCATTGAAGGTTTGTTCCAAAAACTGGCTCATTCAGCTTCCTTTATATAGAAAATATTTTAATTTTAATTGTAATTTGTTCTCTATCAGTTTTTAAACATGTTTGATTTTATGGTCTTCCAGACGAAGGGACATAAGTTGTCGAAATGCGCATATGCAGAAAGCAAATTAACAGTAACTTCGGTGTTTAGTTATTTATCAATAAACAAACCCTCGCTTTGGTGATTTTCTTCATCTTATCAATCCAAAAGAGCTCGAAATTAAGGATACAACAGATTCTACTACATTGGACTCGTTCCTTGACCTTCATCTTGAAATTGACAACAGAGGTACACTACAAACTAGATTGGATGACAAACACGATGACTTCACTCTTCCAATAGTCAACATCATTATTTGTAGCAACAGTCCAAAGGCACCATCATATGGAGTTTACATCTCACAACTCATTCGCTACTCAAGGGCTTGTGGTCGATACAGTGACTTCCTTTATAGAGCTCTATTGTTTACAAATAGACTACTTGGGCATGGGTATGTTACAAAAAACTTAAAAGTCATTACAACAGAAGATTTACGATCGACATCATGATCTAGTGGATCGCTATGGGATATCTGTTTCCCAGATGACAACAGATCTTTTCTTTACAACTAATTTTTTCCTCTACCGGATTTTACTTTATTACCGGGGTAGACATGTTAAACACGGCGGGTGTCTTATAAGAAGCAGGAGATGCTGACTCTACCGATACACCTGATCTCGACCATTGTTTCTATTGGGTCCGTGTTGTTCATCTGTATGTGTGTCTTCATTTTCCCCTTTTTGCCCCTTACTCGTGTTATGTCCATGTTTCTTGGTGTTTTCGATGTTGCCATTGTACATGGATTTTTCGTTTTTTGACTGTCGGTTCGGGTATCACTTACTCTAAAGCATTTCAAGAACTATCTCATAAAACTTGTTCCGGACTTTGACAGACCGGCGTCAAATATTTCCACCATCAAGATAAATCAAGAGAGGATTTATGTTAGATCTCAACGACAAGGTAACAAGGACAATGTAGTTAACTCATATTCCAGAGTGGTCCATAATAAGACGAGTAGAAAACTCACACATTACCGATTTAAACACTGAAATATAGTATATCCCAGACACCAAGAGACAAACCTAGATAAATCTTTAAATGAATCGGATAATAAAATTTTAAACGGTGAAATGACGATTGAAAAATGTACAGATGCTATCTTCAAACTTAAACTGAACAAATCTCCTGGTTTGGACGGATTGTCTGTGGAATTCTACAGAACTTTCTGGCCAAAATTAAAAGGAATTTTAGTGAGGGTATTAAATGAATGTTATAATAATACATGCATGAGTAGTGTACTTTCATTGATATTTAAAAAAGGGGATCCATTGTTATTAACTAATTAAAGACCTATTTCACTTTTAAACGTTGATTTGAAACTTGCGTCTTACGTATTAGCGCAACGACTAAAAACGGTATTACCCAAAATAATAAACAGTGACCAGACGGGATATACATTAAAAAAAGATTTATTGGTTTTAATCTACGCCAGATTCAGGACATCATAGATTATGCCGACTCGTATAAGATTGAGGCTGGCATTGTTTTTGTAGATTTTGTCAAAGCTTTTGACAGTCTGGAATGAAATTTCATGTTTGAAACCTTGCGCTATTTTGGGTTTGGGGAATCATTCACGGGTTGGTTAAAAACTTTATATACCAATATCCAAACTTCTATTACGAATAATGGATGGATATCCGAGCCTTTTAAAAAGTTTCGTGGTATTAGACAAGGATACCCTTTGTCTGCTCTTTTATTTGTTATTTCCGTAGAAATTATGGCTTTGCGTATACGCAATAATAAAAACATTAAGGGTATTCAAATAAAGTTGGATAATAAATCACATTCAATTAAAATATCACAGTTAGCAGATGATACCACATTGTTTCTAAGTAGTAAAGAAGACGAACAAGCGATGAATGAAATCGAGAGTTTTGGCTCATTTTCAGGTTTAATTTTAAATACAGATAAAACAGAAGGAATCTGGGTGGGTAAACTAAAACATAGTAAAGATGATATTGGAAACATTAATTGGACAGAAAAACCGATAAAAGCCCTTGGTGTATATTTTGGTCATGATAAAGACGAATGCATAAAACTCAATTTAGAAAGTAAAATCATAAAAATAAAACAACTCTTAAAGTCATGGCAAAAAAGAAATTTAACTATTTTGGGTAGAATTTTAATTATAAAATCATTAATATTACCGCATTTTACTTACATTGGTAGTACTTGTGTCATTCCAGATAGGTATGATTAAGTTATAGAATCATACTGTTTTGAGTTTATATGGAAAAACAAAAAGGACAAAATAAAACGTTCATCTCTGATAGGTAAATTTGAAAAAGGGGGACTTAATATGATAGATTTTAAAAGCTTCTTTACATCTCAAAAAGTGGCATGGGTAGGGAAAATGTTAGATGAGACAAAAGCAAATTGGAAACTTATACCTCAAAAATACTTAGAAATCTATGGAAAGGACTTTTTAATTTTTAGATTAAATGTAAAAGAAAAAAAAATACATAATTTTGAAACTATCCCAAAATTTTATCAAGAGGTATTGAAATCGTGGATATGAGGTGGTGGCGGATACATGTCGTCCCCAAAAACATTTTTTGATATTAGAAAACAAATATTATGGGGAAATTCTTTCATCAAATTAAATAACAAATGTTTGTTTTTTACTTCGTGGATTAAAAGTGGTATTATATTTCTGAATGATATTTTGGATAAAAATGGTGATATAAATGAACAACTTATTCTCGAATTATTACAAGATAAAACAAACTGGATATCAGAAGTAACCAAAATGAAAAAGTCTATTCCGAAAGAATGGTTAACTATTTTGAAAAAGGAAAACTCAAGGAAAAGTATTGTTCATGTAATTTCTCTAAAATCTAAATTTCTGTGGGAGGGAAAATTGAGTGATATTTCTACTTTTTCAAATAAAAGTGTTTATAATCTTTGTGTAAAGAATAAATTTCAGGAACGTACTGGTCACAATACATGGGCACATTTGTATTTTGGCAATCAATACGATGACAAAAATACTTTTTTGTCTCATGTATATTCGTTTATATTTGAAAGATTACACGAAAACAAATATAAGATATTCAGATGGAAATTATTACAATGTATATTACCCACTAATAACATATTGTTTAAATGGAAAATAACAAACAACAGTTCTTGTTTGTGTTGTGGGGAAGAAGAGAACTACGAACATTATTTCATTAAATGTAAATTTTCATGTGAATTTTGGAATAAAACTAAAGAATTATTAGATAAATTGGGCATTAATAATGATATTACTTTAAAACATTTGGTTATTGGTTACAAATTTTTTGACAAAAATTACAATGACTTTAACTATCTTTTGACAATAATAGGATTTACAATTTATAAAGCCTATTATATATCCGAACAAAAAAGAAAATTCGTAAATGTTTTTGATCTATTTGTAAGAGAATTTAAGAGCTATATCAAAAGAAATGCACTTTTTAAGAGACCCTTTTTTGAAAAGATTTGTAAACTAGTGTAAAATATTTGTAAACATCGAGATATTCTCAGTAACAACTGATGATTTTTCATATTTTGTAATTGAATATGATAATTTATATTAGTTTTGATTTCTTATGACTTTAATATTTGTATTATTCATTGATTAGTGTCCTGGCTAATTCAATGAGATTTCACAGGGAAACTTCATTGCTAGCTTGGGCCTTGAAGCTTGATTGTAACAAGCATTGTTGAATAAATTCAAGTTGTGAAAAAAAAAATAGTATATTCCAGACTTATACAGAAGTAAACGTAGTAATATACCGATATGCAATGCTGATTCAGAAAAGTAATATTAAAAAAATAATCACAAAAAGAAAATGTATTTTTCAGACTGATTGAGAAAAAAAACTAGAGGCCCCATGAGCCTGTAGCTCATGTGTTCCATGCCAGATACAGACAGTCTAAATGGTAACCTCAATTCTAAAGGGTCTCATTTTCTAGTATGAAAATATACCTCGATGTTATATGGCCTAATGTGACAGAGGAGGTGATTGTTGAATGATGCGGACTAGCTGGACATACTTTTCAAAGAGAGCCAATGAAAAATAGTTGTGACCAAGTTTGTGTCTCTGTGTCAGAGAAGATCTGCAAGATGTGTTTTTCCATAGGGTCCAATGTTCCACGCTTGTGGGTATTAAGGATGAGATGGAGATTTGTCAATTTTTTTAACGAGGACCACCAAAGGGCTATTGTGACCAAGTTTAATTCCAATTGCCTACCTAATTTCAGACAGTGATCTTTGAATGTGTTGCCCAATAGGGTTCAATGCTAAACTATGTTCCCCGATGGCGTCCATCTTGGATCTGATGCGGTATTGCCTGACACATTTGTCAAAGGGGACTAACTAAGGACAGTTGTGACCGAGTATGGTCCCAATTGGCCATGTAGTCTCAGAGAAGAATACCTTTGAATGTTTTTCCATAGGGTCCAAATTTTAACTACGTTTCGCGCTGGCGGCAATATTGAATAATGTGCAGATTTGACAGACACCTTTTGAAAGAGGGCCACCCAAGGACTATTGTGACCAAATTTGATTTCAATTAACCAAGTTGTTTCAGAGAAGGTCTTTGAACGTGAATTCCCATAGGGTTCAATATTATGTCCCCGATGGCGGCCATCTGGTATATGATGTAGACTTGCCAGCCACATTTTCAAGGGGCCAACTAAGGACAGTTGTAAACAAGTATTGTTCCGATTGACCTTGACCTGACATTTCCTTCAAAAGACTATTGTGCTGCCTTAAAATGAACAAACGAATATAAAAGATTATTTCGATATCATAGTGTATAATCTCAGATGCGTTTTGGATGTGACGAGCATCTTTTCAAAGTGATGTAACAGAATAAGCGAATTTCTGTTGGATCACTGATTTTATTAGAGAAGATCTCTGAAAGTGTTCCAAAATTTCCCTACGTTCAACTGACTGTTTCCTTGGATATGACTTAAACGGGTCCATCGAAGGGCCAGGTTCAATTCTTTGTAGGTTCAGAGATTTCTACATCTTAAAGGGGTGCAATAGTTAATAACGTTCGGTGGTCATCTTTAGCTAGTTGCCGACATGTATATACAATTTAAATAAGATGTGTTTGTGAAACACTATGCCCCCGGTAGCAACCATGTCAACAATACAAAATTAATGCTAAAATTGCAATCACTGAAATTAATGTTAAGTAGATATTTTTACTAAGCTCCATTAGATCTATTCACGTATATGATATGAAGCTTCCAACAATGTAATTAATGAGCTACAGCAAAATCTAAATTTTGACCTTTTGACCTCTGTGACCTTGACCTTGTGACCTTTGACCTGACCTATTGCATAATGCTGTTCAGCTTCATATGACCAATATACAGGCTAAGTATGAAGGTCCTATCACATCTGGTTGGAAAGATATAGGCAATGTTTAAGTTTTCAAATTTGCACTCGGTGACCTTGACCTTTCACCTGACTGAATTTTTTTGGTTTGATTTGTACTTAGCTTTATTAGATCTATTCACATATGGAATATCAAGCCTCTGGCAATTATAATTAACTAGCTATAGCAAAATCTATATTTGGACCTTTTGACCTCTGTGACCTTGACCTTTGACCTGACCCTAGTGAAATTTGCATGATGCTATTCAGCTTCATAAGACCAATATACAAGCCAAATATGAAGTTCCTATCACATATGGTTGAAAGATATATGCAATGTTTAAGTTTTTGTTAAAGTTTTCAAATTAGCACTCAGTGACCTTGAGCTTTGACCTGACCCAAATTTTTTTGGTGGATTTGTAATAAGCTTTTTTAGATCTATTCACATGTAGAATACAAAGCCTCTAGCAATTGTAATTAAGGAGCTATAGCAAAATCTAGATTTTGACCTTTTGACCTCTGTGACCTTGACCTTTGACCTGACCTTAGTAAAATTTGCATAATGGTGTTCAGCTTCACCTGATGAATACACATACAAAATATGAAGGCCCTATCACATCTGGTTTAAAAGTTATGAGCCAGGTTAAAGTTGCGGACATACAGACAGACAGGACAAAAAAAATATGCCCCCGATCTAAAGATCCGGGGGGGGGGCATAAAAATGTACGACCCAAGAACTATTGTGAAAGTTTCGTTTTAACTCCCTCATGACTCCAGTGGAGAAAACCTGAATTGTTTTCCCGATAGGATAAAGTACAAACGTAGAAATATTTTAACAGAAGATATCCAAGAGACTTTTGTGGCCATATGTAATCCAATTGGCCAAGTAGTTGGTTAAAATGGGTCTGGTAGTTGAAGAGATCTCTGAATGTATTTTCCTGGTGGTCTTTTCCCACTAGCGCTCACCAGGCATAATGTGAAAAACACCTTGTTGCACAAGAAAATCCATGCTCTGTTATTACCAATCTTAGTACTGATTTTCTCAATAGTTTCAGAGTAAATTTTTGAATGAACAGTTAACACTGAAAAAACAAAGAATGCTAAGTGATGGCATAAGCTCTCGTATACAACGGTTGGACATAGTGGCCTAAAAGCTATATTTTCTCCCTCTTCAGTTATATTGCTGATAATAATGCAAAGTTAAGCTTTATACCAATATATATTCAGTTTGCATTCAAATAACACGTGAGGAAGATACAATATCCTTAGGTAGTTCTTGAAACAGGTACATTAGATGTGCAATTCTGTCTTCTTTCCATATATTTTCCTAACATTCATTCACACCAATAAACACTCATCCAAAAAAGATCTGAACATTTGACCAAATGCTGCTAAACTTTACCCCACTTGATTATTTACAAAAAAGTCTGCAAATGAGTACTAGAGGCTCAAAAACTGAGCCTGAATCGTTCACCTGACAAAATGCTTACAGCAGATAATGAAAGTGATATTTATCCCATAGGATCCTACGTTAAAATGTGTTCTAAGCTGGCAGTCTTGTCTTTTATCAGATCAAAACAAATAAGCAATCTGAGTTTGGATGAATTTGCTCCATTAGTTTCAGCCCGTATGATGGAAAAGGTGTTTTCCTATAGGGTCCCATTTTAAACAAAGTTCTGTGCTCATAATCATTTATATTTTGGGATCAGAACAAAATGAGCAATCTTTGTAATGGACTTTCTATACATCATTCCTGTAAAGTTTGGTTGAATTTGCTTCAGTGGATTCAAAGGAGAAGATTAAAATGTGAATTTCCCATAGGACCAATATTAAACCATATTTTGTGCTGGTGGCACGTTTTTTTGTCAAATCAATATGAAACAAGAGCTGTTGCCGAATGGCAGCAAAATACACCCCTACTCATTGAACCATGAATGGATATGGCAAGTGCAAATTTAAGTTGGTGTGGACACAATACAGGTGTGGAAACAGTACAAGTGTGGACACAATACAAGTATGGACACAATGATATAATCTTCAAATAAAGGGCTACGCCAAACGCAGCATGATACGACCGCAGCATGTGGAATACTGAAATTTAAGCAAGTGTAATTCAAAATGAATGAGGACACAGTAAAGAGCTTGATACAGTAATTAAACGGACACAATAAAGGGCTTGAATCAGTTGCAATTTTGGCCCCTTTGGCCCCTTTAGCTCAGAAACGGGAAAAGCTATGCCAAACTTGTTGACTTACTACTGAAAGTTATATCAAGAATCCAAAGAAAAAATCTGATCGAAATATGATGAATAATAAAGATTTCAAATATTTCGAAAAATTACAATTTTGGCCCCTTTGACCCCTTGTAGCTCGGAAACGGTAAGAGCTATGCCAAATCCGCTGCATACTACTGACAGCATACATCAAGAGGAATCCAAAGCAAAAAATCCTATTGAAATCCGATGAAAAATAAAGATTTCACATATTTTGAAAATTTGTAATTTAGGTCCCTTTGACCCCTTAAGGCTCGAAAATGGTAAGAGCTACCCAATATCCGTGGACATACTACAGAAAGTTATATCAAGAAGAATTCAAAGAAAAAAATCCCATCAAAATCCGATGAAAAATAAAGATTTCACATATTTCGAAAATTTGCAATTTTGGCCCCTTTGACCCCTTGTAGCTCGGAAACGGTAAGAGCTACGCAAAATCCGTTGGCATACCGCTGAAAGCTTATATCAAGAGGAATTCAACGAAAAAAATCCCATCGAAATCCGATAAAAAATAAAGATTTCACATATTTGAAAATTTGCAAGTTTGGCCCCTTTGACCCCTTGTAGCTCGGAAACAGTAAGAGCTACGCAAAATCCGTTGACATATAACTGAAAGCTTATATCAAGAGGAAATCAAATAAAAAATCCTGTCAAAATCCGATGAAAAATAAAGATTTCACATATTTCGAAAATTTGCAATTTTGGCCCCTTTGGCCCCTTGTAGCTTGGAAACGGTAAGAGCTAAGCAAAATCCGTAGACATACTACTGAAAGCTTATATCGAGAGGAAATCAAAGAAAAAAATCCCATCGAAATCCGATGAAAAACTAGAGAATGTGTCTAAAAGACACGGATGCCCCGCCGTAAAATTTATCGCAATAGAGAACTTAAGCCATTTATTTGATTAAACACCTAGTTGTTAATAAATGGACCCAATGCAAAAATTTAACAAAGTCTTTCATGGGTAAAATGTCGGTCAAAGTCAAAGAAAAAATTGTCTTACAATTAGGTAGTTCTCACCAAGATTGGTCGTCTCTTCATGAAATATCATGATATGTTGGGTAGTTGTTTAGAATCGACCTTAAAACACATATTTTACCAAAAGTTACTCAAGCATAAACTGTAGGTCAAAGACACTTAATTGTCCTTGATTTGAATAGCATCTGTCAAGGTGATTTATATGACGCAACACGATTGTGATAGCATGTTTAGTTGTTGAGAAATAGACCTAAATGCAAGATTTAACAAAAGTCACTCAAGCATAAAATATAGGTCAAAGCCACTTAATTCTTGATGATTTGGGTAGCACTCATCAAGGTGATTAATTTGATGAGACATCATTGTGGTATGATGTGTACTTGATGAGAAATGGACCTAATTGCAAAATTTAACAAAAGTCACTCAAGTGTAAAATATAGGTCAAAGCCATTTAATTCTTGATGATTTGGGTAATACTCATCAAGGTGATTAATTTGATGAAACATCATTGTGGTATGATGTTTACTTGATGAGAAATGGACCTGAACGCAAAATTTATCAAAAGTCACTCAAGCGTGAAATATGGGTCAAAGCATCTTAATTCTTGATGATTTGGGTAGTACTCATCAAGGTGATTAATTTGATGAGACATCATTGTGGTATGATGAGTAGTTGATGAGAAATGGACCTAAACGCAAAATTTAACAAAAGTCACTCTAGCGTGAAATGTAGGCCATGGATCCCTAATTGTTAGTGAATCTGGTAGTACTAATCAAGGTGCATGTACCGATGTAATATTATTAATATATTACAAGAGGTAACCAAAATATGGACCTAAACGCAAAACTTAACATCGGGACGTTCGGACGTAAAGACGTACGGACGGACGGACAAGGGTAAATCTATATGCCCCTTCCACTACGTGACGGGGCATAATAAAAAATTCAGGTTATCAGCAAATTTGCAATTTTGGCCCCTCATAGCTGGGAAAGGAAACAAGTTACCAAAAATAAAAAAGTTGAACGCTATATTAATTTTTCATAAGGAATCTAATGAAAAAAACTGCATCAAAATCGGACAAAAAAATGAAAAAAAAATAGATTTTTGAGATTTCCCCCTTTTGGGACCCATTTATCTCATTAACGGTACATCTGACATGAAATCCATCGACATACAACCAATTAGAAATTTCCTTAGGATCACACTGAAAGAAACCCCATCAAATCCGATAAATAAGAAATATTCTACAGCCCAATATATGTAAACACCTAATTTCACTCTTTTTGGCCCTTTTTTAAAAAACAGGCCGGGCCACAATTCCCAAAGCCAATCCCAACCTTCCTTTTGTGACAAGAATTTCATAAGGATTGATCAACTAGAACTGAAGTTATCGCACAGAAACTAAGAGTCTACAGACGCTGGCGATGCCGACGACGACGAAGACGCCGCCAGTATCATACCAATATACCTCAAAAATTTTTTTGCGGTCGTATAAAAAGAATTTTTCACAGGGGCTCCTGGGGGTATAATGAGCATTTTGTTCAAAGGACATTCCATACATCATTGAAGTACAGTTTAGTTACATTTGCTTCAACAGTTTCATAGTTGATGTTGAAAATACTGCTTTTCCAATAGGGTCCAATGTTAAAAATAAGATCTCTGCTGTGGCCATGTTTTTGTTGAATTGGAACAAAATGTTTAATCTTTGTGAAGGACCTTCCATACATCATTCTTGTAAAGTTTGGTTGAATTTGCTTCAGAGGTTTCAGAGGAGAAAATGAAAATGTGAAAAGTTAACGCCAGAGGACAGACGGACCATTTGGGTCAGGTGAGCTTAAAGAGTTGGCGTCCAAAAACAGTCTTATTGAAACTTGATTTTTACCGCATCTCTTGTAACTCGTCAGTCCTGTCTGTAGACTGAAAGTGAACATTGTTTCGTAATTAAGCCATATGATTCATAAGTTTTAATGATATTCACTAATCAGAAGTTACTGAAACAAGCTTAATTAAATATCCTTTTCTGGATTGAATCAAAACTGGTGTTCAAAGGAAAAACATTTGGCTAAATCTCACTCAATATTGATTTTAGGTCCAAAATTGAAGCAAGCAGTTCCAACTATTGATCTTCGTTAGGCACATTCTCTTTCCACAAGTAGATCATTACTTCCTAGTTTGAAAAGCTGTCGCTGAATGGCAACCAATTATGCCCCCGCTCATTGAACCCTAAGTTAAAATTTAAGTGTGTGTTGACACAATACAGGTGTTGACACAAAACAAGTATGGACATAATGATATACCTCTTCTTTTAAAAAAAAACAAGTGAAGACCCTAACAGATGTCTCGCCCGTCCCTGCTGGCCTCTAAATTGATGTGAAATCTAAGTGAAAAGTGAACATGCTCACTGTGAAATTGAGGTCAAGGACAAAAGTCACTTGCCAGACTGACATGTACTACCCAAGACAAACCTACATACCAAATATCATCAACCTACCACTTCTAGTTATTAAGAAATGGACTTAAGCAGAAAAACTTAACGTGGCCACTAGACCGTAAAATTGAGGTCAAGAACAAAAGTCACCTGTCAGACTGACATGTACTACCCAAGACCAACCTACATACCAAATATTATCAACCTTCCACTTCTAGTTATTGAGAAATGGACTTAAGCAGAAAAACTTAATGTGGCCACTAGACCGTGAAATCGAGTTCAAGGTCACATGAGTACTACCACTGGACCAAATATGATGTTCCTACATCAAAGGGTTTTCAAAATATCCTGTATTTAGTAAAAGTTAACACAGTCAACGCCGCCGTCGGCATACTTTGCACGCCTATGTCTCGCTTTCCGCGACTTTCGTCAAATCTTCCTCTAAAGTTTCATCTATTTTGAAAATTCTGAGACCCAAAATCATTTCTATGGGTGCTAGACATCCTTCCAAGTTTCATCAAATTTGAGGCACTTTGAATTTTCCTGCCTTTTTTCAGCTTCCATGGCAGCCACCATTTTGAATATTCCAAAAGATATGTGTGTGCACATCTACTTAATGTTAGTTAGTAGTTGAAATTTGTTTGCAAACTTTCTAAAAAACATGAATAGTTGTGTTTTCAATTTGTCCGGACAGACGGACAGGGGTAAAACAATATTACCCCTGACTTTTAGTTGTGGGGCATAAAAAAACTAGAGAATGTGTCTATAAGACACGAATGCCCCGCAATAGGCATTTTTAGTAGATAAATGAACTATAGACCAATTTAACCAAAGTCCCTCGTGGAACCTTATAAATAGTTAATTGTAAAGTGTTAATAATAATGAAACATTGTTAAGTGCTAATAATAATGAAACATTATAAGGATATTATGCATAGTTGGTAAAACTGGATAAATGATAGTCATTGAAGCATGCAATGTAGGTCGTGCAATGAAATGTACATGGACACCTAGTTGTTGGGGCTTAGGGGAATACTCATAAAGGTAAACTTGAATGCTATGAGGCAATATTATGAAGATATCATGTATAATTGCTGAGTAATGGACCTTAACACAAATTTTAACCAAAGTCAATTAAGTGTGAAATGAACGTCATGGACACCTTATTGTTGGTGATTTATGTAGTACTCATCATGATGAATATTTTGATGCCATATCATAAAGATATCAAGTATAGTTGATGAAAAATATATCTAAATGCAAAATTTAATCAAAGTCACTCAACCATGAAATGTAGGTCATGGACACATAATTGTTGATGCTTCGGGTTGTACTAATAAAGCTGAATGCTATGATGAAATGTCATACAGATATCATGTATAGTTTTTAAGAAAAGCAAAATTTAACTAAGTCACTCAACCATGAAATTACAAAGTTAACTTGTATAATTGCTGAAAAATGTACCTGAATGCAAAATTTTTCCGAAGTCATTCAAGTGTGAAATGGCGTGAAAAAAAAAAGTGTGAAAGTGTGTCATGGACACCTAATTGTAAGTGCTTTGAGTAGTACTCATTGAGATGAATGTTATGATGCAATTTCATAACGGTATCATGTATACTGGTAGTTGATGAGAAATGGACCTAAATGCAAAATAAAACTAAAGTCGCTCAAGTGTGAAATATAGGTCATGGACACCTAATTGTAAGTGCTTTGGGTAGTACTCATTAAGGCAAATGTTGTGATGCAATATCATAATGGTATCATGTATAGTTGATGAGAAATGGACCTGAACGTAAAATTTAACCTAAGTCACTAAAGTGTGAAATGTAGGTCATGGACACCTAATTGTTAGTGCTTTTGGTATTACTCATTGAGGTGAATGTTATAATGCAATTTAATAATGGTATCATGTACAGTTGATGAAAAATGGACCTAAACGCAAAATTTAACCGAAGTCACTCAACCATGAAATGTAGGTCATGGACACATCATTATTGGTGCATTGGGTAGTACTCATAAAGGTGAATGTTATGATTCAATATCATAAAGATATTACTTCAGGTAACTAAACTATGGACCTAAATGCAAAAATTAAAAGTGGGACGAACATACATAAATATGAATGGATAAGGGTGAATCTATATGCCACTTCCACTTTCGTGGCAGGGAATAAAAAAACACGACATATATCATACTAAAAAGGTGATAACATGTTATTTATTTCTACATTACATGTTAAGTTAATTAACACAAAGCTATCAGCTTTTGTTTTACTTTACATAAAGCTTTTAGCTTTTGTTTTACATAAGCTATTGTATACATCTATGTACATTTAGCTACTAGTCTTAAGGTCATATCTGCCAACTTTTGAAAACCTTCAAAGCATACCAAAAATTAAATATCTTTAAACTACAGTTATTTTAAATATTATTTTGTTTTATTGTTCTTATTTGGTTCAAAATAATTTTCCCTCATTTGCAGTCTTTTGCCTTTAATATACAAAACTTGACTTGGTTCTTTCAAGAAATATAATATGTTGGCAATTATGATAAAGTAAAGCCTATCAAGGTATTTGTACTAAGGGCTTTTCCAGAAAAAATGTACAGGGGCAGGAACACAAATTATTTATTTTTACCTTGGTGGGGAGTGTTAAACTTAACTATACCTATTGTCTATACCTGAAAAAATAATTAAAATTATGATGGTGGTTCCCTAAATTTTGACTGGCGTTCCTGCCCCATGTACATTTTTTCCTGGAAAAGCCCAAAGTGCAAACAAAAAAGGAATGAATAAATTAATAAATATATTCCATCTATGTGATCCAAGAATACTGTGGAAACACAAATTAATATCTTCTAAAACTAGAGCTGTCGCGGAATGGCAACCAATTATGCCCACTCTTACTGAACCCTGAATCAATAGGGTAAGTGCAACTCAAGTGTCTGTGAAAAAGATACAGGTATGGAAACCATACACGTGTGGTCACAATACAAGTATGGACATGGTAAAATACCTCACTTTTTTTCCAGAAAATAAACAGTTGAATAATCCCCCTTTCAAAATTCTATCAGCAACCAGGTTTCTATGTGGTGAGCCCTTTAATTATTTCTTTTGGAGGTAGGCAACCTTTCTGTAAAGTTTCATCCAATTTGAGGCATTTTCAATTTTCCCGCCTTTTTTCAGTTTCCATGGCAACAGCTGCCATTTTGTAAATTCTGAGCTCAGAAATTATTTCTATGGGTGCTAGACAATCTGCCAGTAAGTGTTATGGAATTTCTGACATTGAATTTTCCTGTTTTTTTCAGTTTCCATGGCAACACCAGCCATTTTGAAAATTCAGAATGATGTGTGTTTGTACATCTAGTCGTTGTAAGTTTGATTCCTTTGAAATTATGAAATTTTTTTTTGCTTGCAAAGTTTCTGAATAAAGGGCTACGCCAAGGGCAGCATGATACGACCGCAGCATGTCGACCACTCAAATTTCAACAAAAGTAGTTTAAAGTGAATGTGGACACAGTAAAGAGCTTGACACATTAATTAGATGGACTCAAAAAGAAACTAGACACAGTTATTAGCTAGAAACAAAATAGGGAAAAAACCCTTTGA
>MJUU01053136.1:4864-22140 GCA_002080025.1 Modiolus philippinarum | reverse complement strand
TGGTTGTGACTATTACGATTAAACCCTATGGAAAGAATGTTTCAAAATTTACTTCTCGGAACTACTTGGCCAATTAAAACCAAAATGGGCTAAAATATTCCTTAGATGGTCCCCTTTAAATTGTGTCGCTTGGACTCGTACCCGATCCAAAATGGCTGCCAGTGAGGACTGAGGTTCACATTGGATCATCTTGGCTATTATAGACCAGATGAGCGATACAGGCTGAGTTGAGCCTCTTGTTAGCCCTTAGTTACCTCTTTAACATGTTTTTCCATAAAAATGTAAACACTGCTGCGATCGATGTTGCTCAACATTGTTATTCTCTTCTTGTAACCCTGGTGCTTTCAGCTGGATAACCCTGAGCATCGCCCAAGTTGGCACTCCATGGCGGGTGGGGAGCAAGGGAGTGACCTTGATATAAGTTTTGTCAAGAATACCGCTTATGTGCACGCTAAGGGCCTTCGTGATCTTGCTGGAGGGGGTGAATATTGTTCACCTCTTGTTGAAGACTCTCAAGCGACATCAAAATGTAGACAGGAATAAAAGCCCTGTCCTTGATAAACTGGAGTTTTCTATGTATCGTGTGCGTTTTTGTCACATGTACATTCACTCCATATCCTTACATTTTTCCTACTCATAACTTATGTAAACAAGAGGCTCTCAAAAGCCTGTATCGCTCACCTGGGTCCTGCAGCACTATAATTCCCAATTGATGGTCCATCTTTGGTGGTGTATGTACATAAAAATCAGAAACTTTTAATAAAATTTAATTAAAATTGCTCAAGCAGTTTCAGAGAAGATTTTTGAATGCAGTTTCCAAACTTAAGGGGCCTATGTTAATCTACATTCCCTGCTGGCAGCTATTTAACATAAAACTTTGAAGAGGGTCACATAAGGACTATCATATCAAAATTCTTCTGAAATTGTTTTAAGCAGTTTCAGAGGAGAAGATCTTTTTATGCATTTCCCACTGGGTCCAATGCTAAACTAGTTTTGCTACTTGTGGCCATGGTGGAAGACGGATCAGCACCAAAGTAACGAGCTTGGTCAAAATCTCACAAGTTTCATTTATACAATGTTTAAATTGAATCCATTCAATGGTTTCCCATCATATCTTTGTATGCATTTCCCCTTAGGATCCAATTCATTGCTGGCAGCCATGTTGGATGATGGATCAGCACTGAAGTAACAACACTTGGTCAGCTTCTCATCAGAAAAAGTTTGGATTAAATCTATTAAGCAGTTTTCTAGAAGAAGATCTTTTGTTAAATTAAGTTCACAGCTGGTGACACTCGGTCAGCACCTGACAGACATCATTCATGTCATGTTTGATTTAAATCCATTCAGCAGTTCTCTATAAGATCTTTGTGTGCATTTCCCATAGGCTCCAATGCTGTCGGTCATGTAAGATGACAGATTGGCACCAAAGTAATAACACTTGGTCAGCACCTCATAAGCATCATTCATGCCAACATTCATGCCAAGTTTGGTTCAAATCCATTTAGTAGTTCTCAGGGAGAAGTTCTTTGTATGAATTTTCCCATTAGGTCAAATGGTAAACTAAGTTCCCCGCTGGCGGCCATCTTGGAAGCGGTCAGAAAACTTGAACATGTTGAATAAAATATAGTCCTTAACATGCTGAACATTTTTGCAATTAAAACTTGACCTCTATCTCAAAGCGTTTTTGAAATATAGGACAAAAAGTAAAAAATCACGAAAAATTTGACCAATAAAGAGCCACAAATCATATATAGGTACTTGGATTTTCTTCAAAATATCCATTTGGGTAGGTCTTAACATGCTGAACATTTTTGCAATTTAAACTTAACCCTATCTGTTATAGTTTTTTTTAATAAAAAATAAAAAAAAAAAATTGAAAATTTCACGGAAAAGGGCAATAACTCTTAGACGGGTCATCAGATTTTCTTCAAAATTTCAGCATGGGTAGATCTTCTCATGCTGATCACTTTTACCTCGTCAGATTTTTGATATCTGTAAAGCTTTTTGAGTTATTAACCAAAAACTGTAATTTACCCCTATGTTCTATTTTTAGTAACGGCAGCCATGTTGTTTGACTTAAGACATACAAAATAATAAATTTGAAACTAGATACCCTAGTAATGATTAATTTAAAGTTTGCTTCTATTTGACCCAGTGGTTTTAGAGGAGAAGATTTTTGAAAGTGAGCTAACGACGGACGGACGACGGACGGACGACGGACGCCAAGTGATGGCAATAGCTCACCCTGGCATAGCCAGGTGAGCTAAAAATAAAATTTTCTTCTTAATCACCAAAGATTTACTTGCTGTTATTTGTATGGCATTGTCCGTCTGTCCGTCCGTCAACAATTTTTTCAAGGATATAAAAATATGAGATTTTAGCCTATGATCTTCTACTAAAATTTTCGCTAACTATCAGAATAGAAACTTGGGGCCAAGTTTTGTTCCATTGGCTAAGTCGCAATTTTTGGTAAACAAAGAACAAAAAATCCCGTATGACTTTTTTGGATTCTTAATCACGGTGACTTGCCACATGTTTCATCAATTTACACATCACCTTTAGGAAACAAAAGAAGAAAAAAATCAGAAAAAAGGGCTATCAGTCTATGCCTCAAAATTAAAGACTAGAAATGGTGAATAGAAGGATATTGAGTAAATGCACATGAGACAAAGTCTCTACAAATACATGGTAAAAAACAAGCAGAGGAACAACGCTTTTATTGTTGTTCTTCATTTCGAAGTCACCATGAGGCCTTCAACAATGAAAGTATGCTTTTTGGTAATAATTTGAATAAATAATCCGGGATGAAATGTCTGAGCACGACGACATTTTACTACAAATAGCAACACCGTGAGTTCCCGGATGCCAATAAACGGGTTCTTGTCATATGTCATTTTGGGTATGCCATTGAAATAAGTTTCACAGAAAGTTTGTAAAACATCATTTGAAGGGTGATTCTAAAACGTGTAACGGAACGGAACGAAAAGAAACGAAACGGAACGATTTCGTTTTTTTCTTTTAGTAAGTATCCTAATTCAAGAAACTAAACAGTTTCGTTCCGTTTCGTTTAGGTTCATTTCTGTATTTTAGTTCCGTTTCTTGATTTTTTTCTTTATGTGTAAAAGAGAAAAGGTTCTTATGCAAAGTCTTTTATTCCAGCTTTCTGTGAAAGAAGCTGCTTTTTCCCGTTCATGGGTTATTTTTTTATTTATACTAACCTAGCTCGTGCATTTTTTTTCTCGAAAAATCCCGATTCCCGCGTTACGCTAGTACCTAACGAGAACAGCTACATTAACAAAAACATTCTGTAACTGTTTTACGGCTTCATTGAAAATTGGATTGGATCCGAAAATAAACTAAACCAAAAGATGAAAATTAATGAAGCATTTCGAACATACGACCTTCAACCACGAGGCAAGAATTGCCCTACCCAATTGCACTGGCCTTGTTGTGGGCCATAAAGTAGAAATTTGTTGGAACTGACTTTATTCTTTATCATCTATTCTGTACATTTGTCTTTTATACATCTTATTTGTGGTCTTGGCTCACCTAGCCCAAGCCAAAATAAGCTTTTGTCATCACTTCCGTTGTCCGTCCGTCGTCTGGCGTAAACTTTTCACTTAAAGATCTTCTATGAAATTACTTGGCCACTTGGCACCGAACTTTGTCACAATAGTCGTAAGATGGTCTCTTTAAAACAGTGTACCTTAACCAAAATGGCTGTCATGCAGCGGGTATCATAGCGTAACACTGAGCCTTATACAAAAACACATTCAAAGATCTTCTCTAAAACTACTTGGCCAATTGGAACCAAACTTGGTCATAATAGTCCTTATATGGTCCCTTACAAAAATGGTGTTTTTCAGGTTCACACTAAATTCAAAATGGCTTCCAGCGGGAAACACAGTTCAATATGGACCCTATGGGAACAGTTTCAAAGATCTGTTCCTCTGAAACTACTTGACCGATTGGATCTTAACTTAGCCACAAAGGTCCTCCGATGGGTCTTTTTGAAAATTTGTGGTTAAGTCTGCAACTAGTGCTTGTATGGGACCCTTTAGAAACTCTGTCTGACAGGTTTGGGTTCTGTCGTATATTTCTGTTTGTTGTAAAAAATAGTTTAACGAATGTTTATGCACCAGGTTCCAGGTGAGCGATAGAGGTTCTTGATAGCCTCTTGTTTGTTTCTTGTGGTCTTATCATCTGTTCAATAACAAAGGCACTCGTTCTATTGGTTACTTAGCTAAGTCGTTATAACGAGATACTAAGTCGTTATAACGAGTTAGCTAAGTCGTTAGAACGAGATACTAAGTCGTTATAACGAGATACTATGTCGTTATAACGAGATACTAAGTCGTTATAACGAGATAAAAATAAAACACCACCTGGCACTAACGGGCTTCCGTACAAAGCATATATTACAATGTTAAAAGGGTGACTCATATATCGAGATTGGAATAATGAAAAAACAGGTATATCATCTTGGATACTTTGCATTTTCCAACTGAAGATATTATAGTATTAAGTGCTTTGGACTATAAGGTCATAATTAGAAACAGCACACCAGGAAATTTTATAAAGCAATACATAGCCATTTTTTGATATAAACATGTACTTATAGCTTCATAACTATTTCAAAAACAGCATGGGAAATTTTTCCTTGTGCGAAACTTCAGAAAGACGCAAGCATGACCAATGAGAGTATTTGAAAAAGTAGGCACCAACTATTTATAATATATTCGAACACACACCGTATAAATACAACGTAAAAGAATATTTCTGATCTCAACAATAATTAGCCAAAAGTTACATTTTTGAAATCCAAAATTTATCGAATCAACGCAAAATTAAAATATTTTAAATCAATTTTTTAATGAATAAGATGGCAGGTGACTCAAAAATATTTCAATTATTTATTTTGAACTACAAGTGTAATCTTAAATGCTTCCACCAGATTTGTCTTTTTGTCTCATAGACTTTGGCTCTTGAAAGGCTCTGTTCGGTAATTTTGTTATTATCACTCATTCTTATAGGTGCCATATACATGTATATGTATTCCTTGTCTTGATACCAGGTAAATCACCTATATAATCAGTCCGGTTGAATAGCCCACAGGCTATTGAACCGGATCCGGTCGAATAGCCTGTAGGCTATTCAACCGGGTCCGGTCGAATAGCAACTCCCAATATAATATTAGTCCCAGTAACAACTGATTAAGGGGGGGGGCAGGACCTTTTTCGGGATGTCGGGATTCACGGGATGTTTTTAGTTTAAACCTATTTTATTTGAGAAAACATACAAGTATTATACATTAATGAATTACAATAACAAAAAGGATTCAGAAACAAGCATAACAATGCTTATATAAACCTGTCTCCTTATGAATCACATACAGTATGATGGTACAATAAATTGCATGCTTAAAATATATGAGAAATCTAATATAAATTATATATATAGAAAATTTGCTGAAAAGGGTGTATAGGAAAAAAATTAGAAAGTAACTTAAAAATATGAAATATTAAATATCATACATTTAATATAATATTTTGAAAGAGTCTAAAAGCATTTGTATGAGATGTTAAATGACTCAAGAATTAAATCGCTTACTTTTTATGATAAAATTTTGGAAGATTCGAAAAAATTTCACAATTTTGTTCATCTGATAGATAAGTGGATCCATAAGTGAGATTTGTGTCAACTAAAATATTTAAGTTCATGCTCCTAAGAGAGGTTAACATATCTTGTCTACTAACATGGTATCTATTACAATGAAAACTATATTGCTGAACAAACTCAATTTCACCACATACACACTTAGGTGTTTCAACTAGGTTTTTCAAAAATAGATGTTCATTCAGAGAACTACAGTTCATTCGTATTCGCGCGTGTAATACTTGACCAAGTCTGCTACCAGTGTAATAAAATGAAGGAACTTTAGAATTTTGATTTACAATCTGTCGCTTGAAAGAATATGATTCTGTTTGGCGTGTATTAAGGGATAACTTATTCCAATCTTTACTCGTAGAAGGCAAGAAATAATTAGAGTATAAATTTGTATGGGTTCGTACTTCTTGTATATTTGGTGATTGACGTGTATCATAAGTTTTTAAGCCCGGGATTTCTGGATTTTTATGATTTAAGCCCGGGATTTCGGGAAATTTATTCACCGGGAATCGGGATTTCATCAGTCTTTAAGTTTCTTTGTAGTTCGGGATTTCGGGATTTAGAAAAAAATAAAGTCGGGATTCCGGGATCAGACCCCCTCCTGCCCCCNTTTTCTAGCTCTTATGAGGTTCCTTTATCTGTCGTTGAGACAATATATACCGGCCTTTTTTCAGCATTAACGTTTAGTGACCCAATTTGCGCCGATTGACCCCGGGTCAATCGGAGCAATTCATTCATAAAAAGAAATAGGAAATTGTGTATATATACGTCCTTTATTAGTCCCAATATATACTGATTATATTAGTCCCTCCCCATTGTATGTCTTTAAATGGGAATAAACATATGGCAAAACATATTAATATTAGTTTGCAGATTGAAGTTGTTCGTTTTTTTTAGAATGAGTGACCTGCAAACACATAAAAACATATTTCTGTGGCCTTTATGTGGCCTACTGGTACCCTCTGAAATTGGTTATGTTGCGAACCAGTAAAAACCATTTGGAACACCTTTAGAATTTTCCATTTCAAAGATGAAAGAATGTTAGCACTTCTTGTGAGTGTGTTTATTTGACTAAGTAATAGCTTTAAAAGCAAAGAAAATAATTGAAAAAGACTAATCATTTATCTAGAGACACTCATCAATCCCTGTTCAAACAGCTTTCACGAAAAAATAAACATAACCTTGCATAAGTAGATGTGTAGTAAAAAGGGGGAGGGAAGTATGTCATGAATGAATATGTTCAGCACAAGGACAATACAAGTCCTACAGCTTGGCATCTTTATGAACTCAAATGTTAAAAAATATTGTGAAGATTTAATATATGATAACAATGCAAAACATGTAATTTACAATGTACACAGAGTACATGTAATCAAGGACTTAATATGAGGATAGGTATAACCTATGTGGAAGCGAAGCTGAATTCACTCGCTGAAAAACTGTTGTATACTGTAGGCCTTCCCTTTGTCAGTATTTATCAGGGACAATAGGAAGATGGCATCGGTAGAACAAGAGGAGAAGATCTGGCTTATGGACCCCCTTTTTATGAAAAAAAAAATCATGCTGAATAAACGCAAAAAATCAACAAAAAAATTCACTGGAACTACAATCTAGAACCATCCTTTCTGAAGCACGACTATATTGATCCTCCCAGTAAAGGATATTACAGCTTGAATATTTTCATGTGATGTAGCTGTGACTCCTTGTATTATGCGTTGTCAAACAACGGCAGTAGAATACCGAAGGAACAAAGGTGTGAAATGTCCAAAGACAACACAGAAAAAAATGACGTCAGACACAAAAGACCCCCCACAAAACAATGACGCGAGACAGATACAAAGCACAGAAATAGAAATCAATGTCAAGCGTGTAAATATACGGTACAATCACAGGCACTTGTTCATTCGGGATATATTTCAGTAAAGGAGACATAAAATATGAAATACAGGCATAAATCGTGTAAAAACATTTTATAATGTCTTTTTCATTTAAAGTACTGTAGTAGTAAAATATGTCCGTCAGAAAAATTTGTCCAGACGGAATACTAGGAATAGTTGTCCGAGGACATATTTTCCTAGAAATATATGTCCTATAGGATTCACTTTGCCAGGAATGTCTGTCCATGGACTTTAGTTTCCTAGTAATAACTGTCCCCCCGGACATATTTCTACCCGAAAATATTTATCACTTAAAAGAGAAGCAACCTCCTGAGTGACGTCTCCTAAATCTCAACTACATTGTACTACTGAAGAGATGGTTTTGTTTTCTACCGATTTTTTAAAGTAAGTGAACATGATAGGGTTTAGCATAAGTTTTTACAACATTACAGTATGTTCTTGACCCAATTAATTAAAACGATATGTATATCTTTCATGTTTTACCTCACCTTAAAGCTGCACCTTTGCTCTGGCATAGCCATAGGTAATAACTCGCCTGCAGAATAGTTACATTTGTATTGACAAAAGTTAATAAATTATTCAATTTAACCAAAAGTACTGACAAAGTAAAGCAAAAATTGTACAAACCTTATTTTTCCTTAAACTATTTGCGGTCGTCAGTTTTTTTTTAAAACGATTTTAGAAGGTTTCATTCAAAGGAAAGCCAGAAAGGTTGGTTAGCTGACGGCGACTCAGGGCAATTCGGTTGTATAACGGATCACACGGAGGAGGTGTTCTGGGATAGACTCCGTGATTTTTTTCTGCAAAACTTAAAAAATTTTATGCAAAATTTAGGCACACTCAATAAAAACTGGAGAAAAATTGACTGGAACCCCTTTTTACAGAACTCAATTGGAACCCCTTTTTGAAGACTTTATCAGCCGCGGCGCCATTCCACAGGCACTAGTTTCAGAAAAAAATAGCCTTCGGGGTATTTTTTCCGAAACAAGTGCCCTGTGTGCCATTCACCACAGCGATTTATAACAGACAAACCGTTGTATTAACGGACCAGACTGCAGTCAAATTTAGGCTTGCATTGGACAATCCATATGTAACAAGGGTTAATTTGCCTTACGCTGCATCAAGTTAACAGATTTGTCCGCCAATGAAGACGAAACAGTTTGACACAATTCATCCAAAAATATAGTATTTGAAAATTGTGAAACGTAATTAAAAAAATTTAATTTGTGTTTAGAAGTGTGTACGTGAAAAGAAGGTCTGAGCATTATTGATAGATATCGCCAACATAAAAGAGTTTGTCTAAATAATATGACAAATATGATTCCCAGGCAAAAATTACCCTGCTATGATACTTAACTTCATGTCTATCAGCTTTCATACATCTTTCGCATAGTTGGATTCCCAAAGTTTTAATTTCCTCTGCACTGAACACAAGGGCTTGTTACAAAATAATGATAATAAACTTAGCTTATATCATTAAATGTGTGTGTGTTTTTTGTTTTTTTTTTGTTGTTTTGTTTTGTTTTGCCTAAAAAGGCTACCCATTTTATTTGTTAGTTTGTACCAAAATGCACATCTGGAATTGTGGGATCCTTTGTTTTTGTCCATGATTTAGACGGTGTAACAATACCCGTGCCCACTCTTCTCTACCGAGTAACCTCTCCCAGCAGTTACTGGTATTATTAGTTTATATCAGATAGATAAAGCTTCTAATTGACTATATGCAGAGAATAACACATATTTCTATATTGCTTCCAATTCTCAAATTTTAGAACTTAAATTATGCACTTGCCCTGACATTCCTGCCATTAATCAAAAAAATATTTATTGGTATTTTATTGATTGATTCAATTTCAAATATTTTATATCGATAAAATAAAAATTGAAAATAAAAATAAATGATCATATTATCATTAAAAAATATTTTTTTTATAATGGAATGAAGTCAAGTTCCACTGAAAAATCATTTTCTTGTCGTGACATTTTGTTCATATTATGACTCCAACATGCTACATCCTGACGCAACTCCCAGTCACAGTACTTCAAGCCCTTTGATTATTGCAGTTATCGATCCTGGATGGCTGGAAGTATATTTCCGGGGTAGCAGACGCTTGTTGTTTTGACGATTTTTCTCAATCATTTGAGCATTATGTTATTGAAAAGCATAATGCCATTTTAATTGGAAAGTTTTTGGTCAAATATACGTCAGTATATAACAAGATGCAGTCCCCAAGCAGGAGTCAAAATTTGGGACAAAGGAGTTAGCATTTTCAACGCTCTGCATCAAGGTAAGACTTCATATTTGGATTGGATTCCCTGTAAATGGATTGTATGGATACGTTCGATGAATAAATGCCAGTCCTGAACGTATGCTATGAGCAACGGATGCACGTCTACAATAAGCAACTTGTCGTCGCAATGTCAATGATCCTGGCCATGGATCATGCAATCTTTATTTAAGCAGTGAAAACAACCGTCGCGAAGTAACACAAAGCTGCATTTAGTTTGCTGACAAAACCTTCCCTTGCGTCTTTTCTATACTGCATGACTGTGTATAAGTTGTAATTTAGCGTATAAACAAATATACTCAAAATTCTTGCGTAACGATATTGATCCGCTTATCGTTGTCATGGTTGCATATATTCATTCCTAATTTCTCGGTTATTATCATGACCCTTTTCGATGCAGTGGAATTCCGAATGGATTTATATGTCTTTAGTTTCGTACCAGAATTCCCCAGTAAAACTGTTTTTATTCTGTTATCTTCATTTCGATTTTACCATCAACATGTTTTAGTGGCCATCAAGCAACGTATTCAAATGCTTTATTTTTCGGTGCGTCTTTTTACTCAAATAAACTCAAATATACTCAAATAAACTCAAATAAACCAAAATAAACACAAATACAGTTTAAATAATACAAAATAATGATAATTATAAACAAAAATATAATTTAGTCTCATTTCATTAATCTTTTTATCCGAAAAATGCGACAAGTTTCTCTTATTAGTAAACCTAGTGTAGCGTGGTTGCCAAATACCTCCTCAGTCGGGGCAAAGGGACTTCACATATAATGTTGAATTAGCTCTGACACTAACATTGTAATTTTTACTGTAAATAAGAAGCTAAATGTTCAATACTTTTCACAAAAATGATAAATTGACAAATTCAGAAGAAGAATTCTAATTTTACACACAAGTGCAGATAGGGTACTGCTTCTCACGGCAATTACCAGTCATTTGTCGATCATTTTGCATTATACAGTTTTTGTAAAAAAAAATCTGACCACTAAAAATGTAAAAAGTGGACTAATTAAAAGAATAATATTTGATTTTATTTGCAACATTTAATAGTGATAAGAAAAGGTTCTTTTTTGGTATCATCTCACTAGTTACCGTATACAAGATACACACAAATCAGCCGATGGATTATTTAAACAATTTCAAAAATGTTATAAAATAACGGCACAATAACATTAAAATATGTATTTTATTGCACTTCATTTATAAATAGGTATATTTTTCACTTACTTTATTTCTGTTTTGGTATAAACAAGGTTATTTTGGTTTATTTGAGTTTATTTGAGTTTGTTTGAGTTTATTTGAGTAAAAAGACGAATGTAGGACAGAAAGTCACAGGACAAAAAGTCACAGACAAAAAGTCACGGACAAAAAGTCACTGGACAAAAAGTCACAGTTAAAATTTTGTATATTGACAAACTGTATAGGACAAAAAGTCACAGGACAAAAAGTCACAATTGATAAAACCCCCTTTATTTTAGAACTTATATATGTTTAAGAGGGGTATAAGATACAAAGTCACAATAAAATATGTGAAATTAACTGGGCTAATGTAATGTAGTGTCTATAGAACAAAAGTCACAGAAGCTAGATTTGTGAGTTTACCAGTCATATAATATAAGGACAATAAGACAAACAGTCGCTATAATTCTTTTAATCAAGGACAGGTGTTATGAAAAATATTAAAATATTATATGAAATGATATATATAAAGTAAAATGGAAATGAAATTATTAAAAAATAAATTTCAATTTTGCAATGTGAACATTTTTTATGAATTTGATTAAAAACACTAATTTAAGAATATTTCAAATGATTGGTTTCTTTTTAAATTAAGTAAAGTAATGTATAAACATCAATCCCTCTAATCAGAATTAATATATGATTGTAAAGATAACAATTAATGATTGGTATCCTAATTGGCTTCTGTTTGACAGGATGTGTTAAACCCAATTAAGAAAGGGAAATGGTTGTTTCAAAGAAATGAAACATTGTGTTCATTATAATTAACTGATTCTATGTGACATGATTACTGCACCCTTTTAGGAAATGATGGCCATTTTGTTGTTTTAGTCAAAAAGAAAGAAAAACATCCTGCCTTTCATTTTTACCTACAAGAGTCATACATGTTTTGACAAAACTTCCATTCTGAAAATAAAAATTATGATATACTTTGATTTACATTCATTTTATTCTGAATATTTCTTGACTTTTTTGCTTGTCTATTTGGTCTTTACAGTTCAATCTTATGTTGTTTTTTTTTCATTTCAATTGTTTTCTTGTTTCCATTCATGGTTTTTGTCATTGCTTTGGTAGTTTATTTAGAGATAACAAGTTCCTACAAAACATCCATACAATGTGACTTTTTGTCCGAAAAAAAAAGTCTAATAAAATGACAGAGGAGACAAAACAAATAAATGCGACTTTCTGTCCTATACCTCAACAGACACACAAGCAAAATACGAAAAAAAATTGTCACTTTTCGTCCTATACCTTGACAGAAACACACAAGCAAAATGCAAAAAAAAAATTGTGACTTTTTGTCCTATACCTTTATAGATACAGTAGCAACATGCACAAAAACACAGATTGTGACTTTTTGTCCTGTGACTTTTTGTCCTCCAAGGTGAAAATACTGATTGTGACTTTTTGTCCTGTGACTTTCTGTCCTAGGTGATTTGTGACTTTTTGTCCTGTGACTTTTTGTCCTGTGACTTTCTGTCCGTTTACCAAAAAGACACGCCCTTATTTTTTACACATATTTTAGAAATCTTCTCTGAAAGATTGATGTGTCCATTTGCGTATATTTCCAAGAACGATAACTCTCGACGCAGGGATTTTTTCAACTCATAGTATTGGGAACAAAATTGCAGTTTCCAAAATATATGGAAGCTTCGCTTCCTATAATAGGTATCAAGTTAAATCAGCGGCACCTGGTGAAATCGACACTGGCAAATATAGTGAATTGGACACCTGGTAAAATTGGCACCTGGTGTTTTTGGCACCTGTCAAATTGTTCTGTATGAGAAATAAAATACGTTGTTAACATGTTTTTAATTCAACAATTAACATTATTTGTTTAAAACTAAGGAGTATCTCCCTCATGCATAGCTCTGTCCTTAGCTGAATTTTGGCTTTTCTATTTAGATCGTCTTGGTTATTTGTTCTCTATCAGCTTTTACATGTTTTTTGGTGATTGGACTTCCAAATGTTTTGGTTTTATCTTCACTGATGAGACATAAGTTGTCAAATGTGCATATGCAGAAAATAAATTAACAGTAACTTTGGCATTTTGTTATTTGATCCTAATTAAAAATGCAATTTTACTAATTATGATTTTGATTGAAAAAAAAACATAATGTTTGTTAAGAATAATAAGTATAAAGCAACATGTGCCATTTAGTAATTATAATTATGTAAGCAAATCAATTGGCCTGATTGAAAAACGAACATAGGTTTGAACAATTTATAAAAGATCATAAACATGATAAAAGGTGCTTTGAAGTTATTTAAGAAACTTCCAAGCTGGCTTGTTCTTGTCATTTTGAAATTATAAATCAATGCATGCATGAAGACTTGTTTCTTGGAAGTGATCAAATTAAAGATAAAATTACACAAGACAAAATTTCTATCAATATATGTTAAAAATGCATAAAGCAATGTGAAAAATGCTATATTGTTCTAGAGATTCAAAACCAATAAGCTCAAAGGAAATAATCAACGCTCATTCGGGGCTATTTTGTTATTATTTCAGCGATTCTGGTACTTCCTGTTTGAGCACCACTGGTCTTGTTATTTTTCTCAATTATGTTTTTGTTCTCTTGCCATTTCTTTATGCGGTTTTCTTCTTCATATATGCCAATAATTTATGAATCAATCTTTATCTTCATTCCACTGACACTTTATCAAATCACTTGTACTAGTTACGCGAACAGAAAAACTGAAAAGAGTTCAGAAGGACTTGAACCATCAGTCTGTTAAAAATGTCAGTGAAATACCAACAACTGCATCAAAAGGACTGAGCAAACAAACTTGTAACGGCAGCGATAGAAAATGTCAAGGCATTAATTAATTTTGCTGCAAAACTGGACTCTAGACGATTCAATAAAAAACTAAAAAGTATAATAAAACCACTGATAAAAAAACAAAAAAGAATACAAATACAAGCCAATTGTATAAAGAAAAGGCACATTTACAATGTAGGGAAATACAATAAAAACTGGGTGCCGAATTTACCAGGTGCCAATTTCACCATGTGCCAAAATAACCAAAGCAGGTGCCGATTTTACCAGGTGCCAATTTAACTAGTATTTTTATAATAAGTCCTTGATGTAATTGGGCACCCATAGCCACTGGATTGGTAAATTTAGTTTTTCTGTCAGTGAGTAATAGACAATATTTTCATAGACCAATGTCAGAAAAGCATCCAACAATGGTCACTTTTTGCAAGATGTTTAAACCATACAACTATATATATATATATATATATATATACAGCATGGGGACAAAAGTGAGTAAATTTTTAGAAATTTCCTGTGCATTTCATAAAGAACAGTCTGTCTTTAAAGTGAAACTATACCTTCTTTCCATAATTACATATGTGGTAAAGAATGTTATTCTATATCAATTGGTGAAAACCCGACCTTGATCTGTTAAGTGGTTTTAGAGAAATATGTGTTTTTGTATTCAATTTTTATCAAATTTGGATCACTTCCGGTATCTCAATACGTCATAGATACTTTAACCACGTGTTAATCACATGATTGCTTTTGAATCGTTTGATTGGACAAAAATTTCGTATCATTAACCATACTGTTAAAGATTACTAAGATGTACCAAATATTGCAATTGAAAGTGTGCATTCAAAAGGCAGTTACAAAAAACTTCGTTTTATTCCCTTTGCATATTATTCATTCATTTATTTTAAATATCCACAATGATGCATCCGAAATGTCTACAAAATCCCAATGAAATGTGTTTTTCTTCGTCTGTATTCATTTAACAAAAGATGGAATATGTTGCCATAAAATAATTACACAAAATTGTAACAAAAACAACAGGTAACATTTCTGATATTACCTCGGGCATTTGAAACCTTTGATGTAGACGGTCACCAATAGTCGTTTATTGCTACATTTTCGTTAATTGGATAATTGGTCACATGTCACCTTGCAGGTGTGAAAAATATTGATGTTTGAGAGAAATCATTTACCTGTGATGTTTCTGAATAAAATGAAATACACAGCGAGTCGATGCAAACAGAAAATAAATAAATAAAACTTGATAGAAGTATTGAAATAGACAAGAACTAGCTAATTTTCAACATGCCATTTTTAATCAAAATGTCCTCGAAAAAGCAGACTTTACTTACGAAAATTCTTTTTTAAAAAGTACTGAACAAAAATTTATCAAGCTTTAATGGGAGGACAGGACTTGTAAATAAAATGAAAATCGTATTGAAAACCAAATCGTCATTGCAATCTGTATTTTTTACCGATTACAGACCATAAAATTAAATTAGAATCTGTCAGTTAAGTAAATTATGTTTTGTTTGCAAGAAGTTTTCACGAAGAGCGTCTTCAACTAGAAACTATAATGTGCATTGATTTTTTAACATTTCGACCGCCTATTTATGTATTCATTTTATTTTGTTTCATTTAATTTTTTTACATCCACAATGAAAGTTTACAAAGACAACGTACGATAGCTTCTCTTTTGTGAATTATTTCACAGAAACAAACATTAATTAACGGTCGGCATCCAGAATGACTTAGTTGTGTATTCAAATCATGTGTCACCTGGCAGACAAACAAGGTGTAAAACAGACAGTACACCCATTTAATGACAATTCAATAAATCTTTTGTATTTAGGGGACGACCATTTGATTTTCAGGGGAGGGGTTGGGCGATTTTGCCGGGAAACACAAAAATCTCGGACAAATCATTTATTTTCACCAAATGTCACATCGAATTATTTATTTGCATTTCCAACAAAAAAACTATTTATTTATTTATTTTCATTATAAGTCGGATTATAATACCTGGCTTCAAGATCAAATTATTTATTTGCAAAATCGCTCAAAGCCTACCCCTCCCCAAAAATCAAATGGTCGTCCCCTTACTATTAATGTGATTAAGTTGAATAAATGCATATACCATATTTTAGTAAAATGTTAAAATGTTAAAAAAAATGTATGAAAAATGGGATTTCACATTGTGCACAATTGCAGCGGTTGTATATTTCTATGCCGCTTTTTACAACCTACAGCCTTTTTTTGCAGTTTTCTTGTAAATCAACAAAGCAAGCTCGAGAAAATTAGCACGTCAAGTAAACTGGTATACTGACAAGTATTTCGACGGATAAATATTTTTTTTTTATAAATTTTCAACTCCCTCAATCAAAAGTAAAGGAATGGCCATTGTTGACATGAAAGGCGAAGAATAAGTGCATATTTTCCAAAAAAATGCACACAAATGGAAGTTCTTTGAAATGATATTCTTGCAAGCTATGCATTACCAAGGACGTATATTTAGACGTCCTTAAATTACAAACCAACAGATCGTTGTAAACTAGAACATATTTTGCTTCACTTATACACCTGACTAGTAATTTTATTGGACATAAGATGCAAATAAGGTCAGTTTGCCAAAATTGTTAGTTAGACTTCGCCTCATATCACTTTTCTTCGGTGGTTTGAAGAAACACTGCAGACATTTCAACTCTTACTTCTTCATTTAATATTTATAACTCCAGGCATTGTTGTTTTGGTTTTGTTTTTTGTTGTTTTTTTTTCTTACAGATCACTAGGACAGCTGATTTATAAATTTCATATACGCGTTTGTCTTTAAAAGGGAAATTTTCACTCAGTCGGCTTTTGCCTAAGAAATCTTCACGAGAGGCGAATTATGCTGTTGTAACACACTACATGGACAAAAATATATTCTTATGGAAGATTTTCCTACCAAAATATACAATAATTATTACATACATAATTTGTTGTTATGGATATTATTAATATGCTTGTTCCGAGGAAGGTCAATGCTTTATATTATTTTTCCTTGTGAAAAAAGTCCACAGGAATGAAATCACGGGAACACACTTCAAATGTGTATGGACTTATAAATTCTTAGATGCGCGGACTTATAAGACTGCATTGTATAGTAAATTTTGACCTAGAAATTTTTGGTTTGTGTTTAAATTGTGACCATAAGAAAAGAAATGAACATAAAATTATTTCTAAATTACTGGTAGAAACTGTTCATCAAACTCTGGTGAAAATTGGGCGAGAAATGAAGTTTTGAGATTTTTTTTAAAGTGAGGTTATTATCCCCGCACTTTCGAAGAAAGTTCGGGGATATTGTAATACCCTCTGTCTGTCCGTCCGTCCGTCCGTCCGTCCGTCCGTCCGTCC
>MJUU01053133.1:83313-97095 GCA_002080025.1 Modiolus philippinarum | reverse complement strand
ATGAGGGGGCTGAAGGGGCCAAAATTGTAAATTTACAGATAACCTAAATTTTTATTTTTCTTCAGATGTCGATGGGATTTTTTTCTTTGGATTCCTCTTGATGCAAGCTTTCAGTAATATGACAACAGATTTGGCGTAACTGTTACCGTTTCGGAGGTATGAGGGGCTGAAAGGGGCCAAAATTGTAAAGTTACAGATAACCTAAATTTTTTATTTTTCATCGAATTTCGATGGGATTTTTTTCTTTGATTCCTCTTTATGTAAGCTTTCAGTTATATGTCANGAAGTTAGGTTTTTTAAAGTCTTTTGAGTAAAATTGTTGTTTTCTTAGGCAGCAATATTTACTTTAAACTAGTAACTGTGGGTTATTGCTATCACTTTGTGTTAGTCTGTCTGTCAGTTTTTCAAATTTCCATTAACTTTTCTTTTATTTTTTACCTCATTTGAAACTACATTCTTATGTAAACTTGTTCTCTAGTTTCTAGTAAATTTAAATACGTCCAAAACAATGTGATAAATAAATGATAACCAACATGTCGAGAAATTCTGATTGGTTTATGATGTAATTGTCTCCTGTCAATTTCTAAAAATAGTGTGATCGGATGTTGATGAAATTATCATCCAAATCTTTGTTTGACCAAATGGTTTTTTTTGCACTTTTATGACTAAAATTACTTAATCTATATATTATATGACATTTTTATTTAAAAATATTAAACCAAGATCCCTTTTAATGAACGGCGCAAGGATACACATACAGTATCAATGATGGTAGCAACAAAATGGCGGTATTTTTGAGAATGGAGACAACAGAGATGACTTTACTTTAAATAAATTGGTCAGAAATTAGAGAAACAATCTCTCACATTGATTTCCTTTTTATAACAATAATTTCTCAAATCTTGATAGTTAAATTTTCACATTTTAAAGTTCTTGGTAAACCTCAAACTTTAAAATGTTAAAATTTAACTATTTCGATTTGAGAAATATACATAATAAACTGGAAACAATGTTAGAGATTTTATGTGTATTGATTTCACATTTTCACCCCATTAGTGATGTTTTTCGCCCATAGCATTGTATTAGTAATGGTGAATTCCCAAATGTCAGTTTGTTTTATAACCATTTTATGATGGTTGAGCTGTACAGACTCCATTCTGTGAACCCCTTGTTGTATATTTATGTTGTAATCGTTTTAATGGCTCAAAAAGAATTACAATGTACAAGTTTTATCTTCTCTGATTCTGATGCTAATTTCTCCATTATTGACTTGTCTCTCCTTGTGCAAGTTTTGTGGTCCTGCAATTTTATTACATTTTGCAAAGATCACTAACTTGTCTTCAAGCCTTTTTTGTAAGAAAATAAACCTTACATCTAAATCAATATAATTCCAACTCTGGATAGATTTTCTAGTATTTCCTTGAAATACAGAATTGATCTTTTCCTTATTCTCTAAATAATATCATTTTGTTTTGGCTTTATCAATATTGTACATGTATTTACTGGCCAATAGCAATTTATGGTTACCCGAGACACTTACTATTTCCTGACCAGAAGCACAAACTTGCTGTTGTTGGGATAGCCAGTAAATAAATGTTTTATCAAATGGAATAGAACATTAGTTAGCAAAATTATATTCTAAAAGGAAGACGCTGAATTTAACAGCCACAAGTATTTATCACCTAAATCCCATGTACGATTTATTGTATCTGAAGGGCATGTAGGTGCAGACATTTTAAAATGCTAAAAAATTCGGAAATGCATATGTTATTTGAAGCAAACTATTTCCCTGGGGACAAAATTCATCAAGAATATTTCCCTTTTGGCATTAGTCATCTGAACTATTTCAGAAAAATCAGCAATTTAATTTTATGTGCAAAATAGTCATTCCTCATTGTGTTGAAGACCGTACGGTGACCCCTAGATGCTTTGTTTTGGGTCATTTTAACCTGGATATGGGATGTTGACATTTACCCCATTTCCTTTCTTTTTCATATATATCTGTAAATAATTTTAGATAAAAAATATTAACTTGGTTGTTATATTTCTCAGCATCATGTGAGCACAGTAACATTATAATGAAATAATTTTTGTCATTTATTGAGTTATGTATTAAAAACGTATAGGTACGATACAAGCATTGCTTGTAAACATTTTGTCAGAGTAGCTATAATGACTCAGAACCTGAGTTGCTAGTTCTTGGTATTCAAAGGAAAAAGACTTGATATTTTCCAACTAATATACTAATTTTGCAGTAAATTAGTACTTGTCATATTTCTGTTGTCACATGCATTGTCTGTTTATGTTTGTCTTTGGTTATCCTTGGGAACAATTTTTGCATGTCATTTTGGTTGTGGTAAAATGTTAACAATTTCTCAGTTCTGTCTTTCTACTTTAAATAATTTAATCTTTAGACAATATAATTTATAGACAGTATAAAATATGTACAATATACCAGTATTTAGAAATAGAAATAACAACAATATAAACACGTCTCAAACCAAATACATTCAGGTTTTAATGTAACATGGTCTTTACTTTGTACAGGCACTAACATATGCTCTGTGATTACTTGCATAGACTTTAACTGGTTTGTACAACCACAAAAAAAAAAGATTTGAGATGGTATAATTGTATGGTACTGGGCTTTTATCTGCATACAATTGTTGCTGTGCAGTATCTGAGTTTCCAAATGACTTAACTGTGTGAAAGTTTAACACAATGTTCCTGTCCATGAGGAAGCCTAGGATTAATTTTGGACATTTTGCTTGATTGAAAATTGCCAATTTTAGGGAGTCAAAAGATTTTATTTTTCATTAAATTTCAATGCAGTTTAAATCTTTAGATTTTTCTTGAAGTAAGCTTTTGGAAGTGTTACAACAAATTTGGCATAGTTTTTACTTTATCTGAGCTGTAAGGGACCAAATGGTAACAAACCACTCATTTTTTCTAAGAAATTCAATTTTGGTCTTTTCATTGGATTTTAATGGCAAGGTGGTCATTAGAGATAACATAATTTCACTTTTCTGTCATTGCTGTCAACACTTATCGATAGATCTATGTACCCTATTTTAAAGTGTTGTGTTGGTATCATGTGCTTTTTGTAGTCCTTTATTCAGAGTTAATGTCGATAATTTTGAAGAAATGTCACTGCTAGGTGAGATAGAGATGTAAATGGATAAAAGTATTAGCTATATCATCAAGAAATTAATATTGTAATAAGCGTTTTCATTTTTATTAGAACTTCTAAATCATATTAAGTCCTACACAACTGATAAACGTTTTCATTTTCATTAGAATCTCTAAATCATATTTAGTCCTTCACAATTAGAAGATTTTTTTAGTTTGTCTTTTATTTCACGAGAATAAGTTTTGCAAGGGTTTCATTAAACTCATTGACAACTCTTAGTCAGTTATGAAGTATTGCCTTGTATCACAGCTAGTTTATATGCCACAGTCTAGATATTCATCCACATTGAAATGTACATATAAAAATCCTTCTAACATTACAGAACCTAAAAAACAACAATGAGTATTGAAAGTTCCTAGAGAAGTGAATGGTTAAGGTTTCATGTAAAGGAGCTTCAACCTTGCAGTGTTAGGGATAATGAGTTGAAGATCTTGATCAATTACAATACTTCAAGTTTGTTCTACAAACTGTGAGATATCTATGGCATGCCTTGACAAATTATTTTTGCATGATTATTTTTTCAATGTGTATTTATATTATGTGTGTTTTTATAATTATTTCCCATCTATCTGTAGATATTATATGCTTATCATAAATAAGCCAGTTGGTTTGTATGATTTTGGCTAGTATGTTTCTTGATGTGTATTTGTTTATTGTAGTTTTCATTTAAAACATGGCATATTTTATTTTAAGGAGGTTAGTCAGAAATGTTGAAATTTCTGTAAAACTTTCGAATTCCTTTGGATTTATACATTTCAAATAAACCATAAAATGACATTCATACATCCCTCCAAGGAATCTGACAACCTGCAAAAAATATGAATTGACACATGTATGCAATTATATTTATAGAAGGTTTTTTTTATAATATTTGTACTAATTACATGGGATCTTGTAAGATTAGATTATTAAAATGTGCCCTTATAACTGTCAATTCTATAATTATTTCCTTCAGAGCACTTTTTGACATTATTTTCTTCTTGGCACTTTTTGACGCCATCTTAGAAACCAATGACTTAAACAAAACGAATAAAAAAAAAGTCTGCAGTTAGATTGAGGCATGAAAGTTTCAATTTTACGGTTCTAAATGGAAATTCAAGATGGCAACCACTGCAGATCTTAACTTAGCATTGAACCCTGTGGAAATATCTATCACTTCTACTGTAACACAATAGTCCACTAGCAAATGGAAAGATTTAGTGGACCAGAATAATTGATAATCACCGCAAATCTTAATTAAACATTTGATCCATGGGAAAACTAAATTTTTATATCATAAGTTCTTAACTCCATTCCATGAATTCATTCCAATAGGTTATCTGGCATTATCTTTTATGGATTGTATAATTTGATTACCAATCATACATGGATGGTGGCTGCAGTATCAGATCTTAGTTTAACATTGAATTCTACTGAAAAACTTAAAACCAGAAATTTAATTTTTAGCTCACCTCACGAAGTGAGGGAGGCTTATGTGATACCCCTAGCGTCCGTGTCCCCATCTGCATCCAGTTAGGAAAAATGGTTAAGGTCCATTCCTGCTTACTGACATGTCCCACATCAACCATATTGGTATGCCTGATGCATTTTTGGATGACAACTGGAATCCATGCTTCGGATGCTGTCTCTGACCTACATTTTACGCATGAGCGACTTGGTTAGGTAGAATGGTTAAAGTNCATTCCCACTAACTGACATGGCCCACATTAACCATATTGGTATGTATGATGCATTTTGGGATGACAACAACAATGCATTCTTCGGATGCTGTCTGTGACCTACATTTTACGCATGAGCAACTTGATTAGGTAGAATGGTTAAAGTCCATTCCTGGTTACTGAAATGTCCCACATCAATCATATTGGTATGTATGATGCATTTCGGGATGACAACAACAATGTAAAAAATGTCTTGTATTTCTTGAAAAATATAATCTGGAGGGTTTGGCAGAACCGTCAAACATTGGACCAGAATTGATAAAGCTAACGTTTTTATAACTGTAACTTTACCTATATATGTTAAATCTCTGTATCCCCAAACATTCAATATATTCCTGATTTTTGAAGTCTTTTCTATGAAATTACTCTGAGTCTTATCATTATCATACAGATTAACATTAATTCCCAACATTTTAAATTTTCCCGAGTTATTCCAAAATAATTTTCTTTCAGGTAAAAAATGGTCATTAGAGCCCAATGTGGATCCAATCCATATTGCTTCTGTTTTTTCCAGGTTTACTCTTAATCCAGCACATTCAGAGAAACGATCAAATATAAACAAAGCACTTTCAAGAGATTTTGGGTCATTATCTAGTGTCAAAGATGAGTCATCTGCATATTGACTAAGCAGATGTTCTGAGTCATTTATTTTTATTCCCCCTATATTTGGATCATTCTTTAGTGCTGAGCTAAGTAGCTCAAGAACTAAAATAAATAAATAAGGTGATAATGGATCCCCTTGTCTAACCCCCCTCTCCAAAGAGAAGAAGGTAGACAGGTGACCATTATTGCCAACTGTACTTGTTATGTCACAGTACAAACAATTGACCCATTTACATAATGTTGGCCCAAATCCATAAAAGTTTAAAGTTTTTTCAATAAATGACCACTCAACCATATCAAAAGCCTTTTCAAAATCTATCAAAAGTAAAAGTCCAGGGATTTCATCATCTTCCAACTTTTCAATTAAATCTATAATAATCCTGATGCACTCACCTATGTATCTTCCCTTTTGAAAACCCTTTTGGGTTTGGCTAATTATATTTTGTAAAACAGGTTTTAATCTATTAGCTATACATGATGATGCTAATTTTACGTCAACACATAAAAGTGTTATTGGACGCCAGTTTTTCATTAATTTTTTATCTTTCCCCTCTTTCGGTAGACATGTTATCATACCTTTACGTTGGGTAATCGAAAATTTCCCCTTGTCAATGCATTTTTGGATGATAACTGGAATCCATGCGTTGGATGCTGTCTCTGACCTACATTTTACGCATGAGCGACTTGGTTAGGTAGAATGGTTAAAGTCCATTCCCACTAACTGACATGGCCCACATCAACCATATTGGTATGTATGATGCATTTTGGGATGACAACAACAATGCATTCTTCGGATGCTGTCTGTGACCTACATTTTACGCATGAGCGACTTGATTAGGTAGAATTGTTAAAGTCCATTCCTGGTTACTGACATGTCCCACATCAATCATATTGGTATGTATGATGCATTTTGGGATGACAACAACAATGCATGCTTCGGATGCTGTCTGTGACCTACATTTTACCCATGAGCGACTTGGTTAGGTAGAATGGTTAAAGTCAATTCCTGGTTACTGACATGTCCCACATCAACCATATTGGTATGTATGATGCATTTTTGAATGACAACAACAATGCATGCTTCGGATGCTGTCTGTGACGTATATTTTACGCATGAGCAACTTGGTTAGGTAGAATGGATAAAGTCCATTCCTGGTTATTGACATGTCCCACATCAACCATATTGGCATGTATGATGCATTTTGGGATGACAACAACAATGCATGCTTCGGATGCTGTCTGTGACCTACATTTTACACATGAGCGACTTGGTTAGGTAGAATGTTTAAAGTCCATTCCAGCTAACTGACATGGCCCACATCAACCATATTGGTATGTGTCATGCATTTTGGGATGACAGTCATTGACCTACATTTTACGCATGAATGAATCTGTTAAAAAGAATGATTATAGTCCATTCCTGTTTACTGACATGTTTAACATGTGACAATGCTGTGCAACGAGGTGAGCTTAGCAGGCTGTGCCTGCTGCTATGTTTGTATCAGAACAATATTTTTCAAATTACAAACTATTTTCATTTAGTACATTTGGCCCTTTTGGGAAAAAGGCATAAATTCATCTTCATATTAATTTGATATGATTCAAGAAAATTCATTAGAGGTTTTATAAAGCATAATTATTTGAGTGTCTGTCAATAATTCAGGAATGAGGTCATGGGTAGCATTCTACCTTAGAAAACCATTTGATTGTCCAAAACAGTGTAAATAGGACCTATTGACAAAATGGACATCTACCAGTACCTGAACAAATCTAGACTTATCTGTAATGTTGTGAATAATAACAAAAGTTGTTTCATTTTAAATTTGTATATATTTGCCTATAGACTTTATAAATCACCTGCACCAACTGTTAGGTAAAGCTTTTTGTAGATGCTGTCATAATCATTTTTTCAACATATCCACCAATAGTGCATTAAGTGTACTCAATTGTTATACTTGTATATTCTATATTCTGTAAAAGCAGAAATGTTCTGGGGATTAAATTTCGTTTTATTTCGTTGGCAAGAGTTATCAACAAAATTAAATCCTCAAGAATTTAATTCCAGCAGTGGTAATTACTATATATTACATGAATTCCATGAACATTTGTCCACACGAAATAGTTTTAAAGATTAGATCCACGAAATTTTATCCCCACCAAAATAAATGATTATACAGTACATAACATAAACACATTATGAACATTGTCTGTTTAAGTTAAAAGATAGAATTAGAATTTTTTGATATCCTGTCACTCCAAGTGGAAAAGTAATGTATGATATTTTTGTGTCATTTAATGGCCTTCTACTGAAGTTTCCAACCTTTGATCTCAAAAATTATATACTGTCTTCACCCTTTGTATGTTAGTTATTCACAACAAAAGTAAACTAAAGCCAAGTCCTATTTTGTGTTCACAGGTAAATCAAATTTTTGAAAAATTATAAAAATGTTTGGCAGGGTCTAATGTAATGCATCCTTTCTGTCAGCTACTTTGCCATTATGTTCAATCTCCTCCTTGTAATGTTTAGTTAAAAAGGCATTTTATGATTTCCATTAAAAATTTGGAACTAATTAGATGTGTAAAATAAAATATGAAAAATGACCTTTACCCAAAAATTTATTTTTCTTTCATCTTTCTTCTTAGAAATTGAAGTAATAAGTATTATGTGAATAAGATGGGGTTCTGAACTTTTTCAATTCTTTAAGAACGTAACATTTGGGTCATGATGGTAAAGATGTAGTAATAACATGAGAGTACAGACAAAAATTTCAGTTGTTAGTAGAAATTTAATACATGTATATACAATGTACTTATCAAATCATTATCTTTTACAGGGTTCAGCAATACAGCATTCCCCTATACCTTCACCCCCATTAGTGCCTGGGTCACCCAGTTTTCAACGACACAATCAACCTAGTCAAGAATTGTATCAGCATCTGCAACGACTTCATCTTCAGAATCCGAATCGTAACAGCCCACCATCGGGTAATCAGCGAACAGACTCCCCACCTCAGAAT
This sequence comes from Modiolus philippinarum, assembly GCA_002080025.1. Classification (NCBI taxonomy): domain Eukaryota; kingdom Metazoa; phylum Mollusca; class Bivalvia; order Mytilida; family Modiolidae; genus Modiolus; species Modiolus philippinarum. Next base: position 88,567 of record MJUU01053133.1, on the reverse strand, counting down.
TATAATCATTTGTTTCAAGTCTTTCCACAATCTCATCAGAGGAGCAGTCCACCGCCAAATTTGGCAAATTTCCAGAATCTTCAATCAATTAGAGAGGATTCTCAGGATCATGCAGATGAATCGCCTCGTTGTGAAAGTGAGGATGAAATGCAAGTTCAAGAAAATATCTGTGATAAAAAGCAGCAAAAATTTACACAAAAGCCACAAATCAGTATTACTGATACACAAGGACATGTGACAGACGTAACGTCCGATAGTGATCCTTCAATGGAGGAGTCAGATTCTCACAGTACAACATCTCATAGCTCACCCGATAAACAGTTTTCTTCAAATACAACAGTACACAGTACACCTCAGCACGAACCATACTCTGTACCACTCAATTTATCTGCAGGCCAACCTACTACTGTTAGTAGTACGTCAGGACAGCAGGCATTAGAAAATTTAACAGGGCATTATCAAACATTCCAGCAGTCTGAACCAGTGAACTATCGAGTATTTGGTAATTTTGTTAATACAAACTTGGCTAGCATCCCTCCTGGCGAGCCAGTGTGGGATAATACTCAAATTGCATATCTTCAGCAGTTACAGCATTCTCCTTACATTGATGCCAATAATATAGTACAGTTTCAAATGAATCAGTTTTACAATGGAGTTCATAACTTGCATTCCCAAACACCGACTGTCAAATCAAATTCAAATATAAACTTGACTTCAACACGCACCGTAGAAGATATTCAACTTGAAATAAAACGAATCCTATTGGAACGAGAACGTGTGATAGAGCGGGAACGGGAACGTGTATACCAGTGTTCTGACACAGTGTTTAAAGTGGCAAATTCTGATGTAGAATTAGAACTGGAGGTTTGCGAGGGTGTAACATATAATGGTTTACAAGTTAGACGAATCTCTGGGGACAAAGGACAGTATACACAACTGTGTCAGGAAATTCTGTCTGGCATCAATTTATAACTAGGGCTTTCCTAAACACGCTGTTTGAAACATATCTTAGGTTTTTTTCTATAATTAAAGCTTGATATTTTTATGTGAGATAAACATACCATTGATTTTTATTACATTTTCTTGTGATGTTCAATTGATGGCATTCAATTTTCAATATCTGTTTGTATAATCAAAACTTAAGCTCAAGTCTGTTTTAACAAGAGAGTTGTTATTTTTGTGTTGAATAACCGTTAATTTGAATGACTGTGGTTATAGATCTTTAACAGTTACCTGTCTTTAAAAGATATCTTTTGCTTAACCCAATTTTCTTTTCTTTTGAGTCTTTGAACAAAATGTATGCCAAAAAAAAATGTTATCTTGTAAGCCAAAACAGCAAGCTGTTTCCTACTTGATTTGATATTAGAAAAGTGAATTATTCTTGCATTGGACTTATTATATGATGCTCTCTATTGGACTTATCTTAAATCTTAAAGATGCATGTATTTTATAAGGAGAATCAATATTTGCCTTAAAAGTTTTTTAGTTAAGATTTTTATGCCCCCACAACGATAAGTCGGGGTGCATATTGTTTTACCCCTGTCCGTCAGTCCGTCCGTCCGTTCGAGGGGGGTACATGGTTTGTCCANGCAACTCCTCCTACAGTTTTTATGCTAGAAAGTTTTTATTTTGCAGATCATTTGTACATATATTGAAGATGTGCATGTGATAAGGATTTTGATTTTGGTGCTTTTTTGTAAAAAATATACATTGTTGAACTTAAGTCATTTTTGCTGATTAAGCAGATTTTCATAGAGGGTACATAGTTTGTCCGTGCAACTCCTCCTACAGTTTTAATGCTAGGAAGTTTTTATTTTGCAGATCATTTGTACCTATATTGCAGATATGCATGTGGTAAGGATTTTCGATCTGGTTAATTTTTGTCAAAAATATACATTGTTGAACTTAGTCATTTTTTCGTGATTTTGTGATAGAGGGTACATAGTTTGTCCGCGCAACTACTCCTACAGTCTTGATGCTAGGAAGTTTTTATTTTGCAGATCTTTTGTACCTATATTGAAGATGTGCATGTAGTTAGGATTTTGATTTTGGTGAATTTTTGTCAAAATTATACATTGTTGAACTTAGTAATTTTTTGGTTATTTAGTAATAGAGGGTACATAGTTTGTCCGCGCAACCCCTCCTACAGTTTTGATGCTAGGAAGTTTTTATTTTGCAGATCTTTTGTACCTATATTAAAGATGTGCATGTGATAAGGATTTTGATTTTAGTTAGTTTTTGTCAAAATTATACATTGTTGAACTTAGTCATTTTTTGGTGATTTAGTAATAGGGGGTACATGGTTTGTCCATGCAACTCCTCCTACAGTTTTTATGCTAGGAAGTTTTTATTTTGCATATAATTTGTACTTATATTGGAGATGTGCATGTGGGAAGGATTTTGATTTTGATGCATTTTTTTTGGAAAAAATACACATTGTTGAACTTACTCATTTATTGGGTGAACTATTAATAGAGGGTACACAGATTGTCCGCAAAACTCCTCCTAGAGTTTTGATGCTAGCAAGCTTTTATTTGCAGTTCATTTGTACCTTTATTGAAGATGTGCATGTGGTATGTATTTTGATTTTGGTTCATTTTTTTTCAAAAATATGCATTGTTCAACTTTTAATTTTTTGGTGATTTAGTAATAGAGGGTACATAGTTAATCTGTGCAACCTAGAATAACATGTGTTTAGCGGGGTATCATATGTGTCTTACAGACACAAATATTACTAAAAAAATCCCAATTTGATTCAACCTTGCACGGGGGCATGTCATCCTCTAGTTTTTACTTTGTTAAGATGCATATTTTACTGTGAGGAAAGGCCCTTTAAAACAATATTTGGTCCAAGCAAATAAAAATGCAGAAAACTTTATCAAATTTTTAACTTTTGATATACTTATAGGGATTCAGCCAAGCGCACAATTCCAGTGGCAACCTCAAAGCTGATATTTGCAAGAAGTCATATAAACATTAATTTGTTTAAACTTAGTTAATTAGGAAAACTTGATTGGTATTTTCACTCCTTTTTGGCATTGACCTTGGAGTTCTTATAAGAAGGTAAAGTCATAGATATTAATATTTTATTACATGTATTATACAATCTTCATTTAGATGTATTGGCACTAAACCATGCAAGTTCTTAGTTGACTCTGTTTCATATGAAAATTATGTTCAAAAAGGTGGGGGTTGGGGTATTACAGATATCTTATCCAGTAGATAATCTATGAAACATGATTGAAACTTTTGAGGTGATTGTTCAGTGAAATCAAACTTTGTTAGGTGATCATGCAAGTTGCATAAAATAGAAATAAAAAACTGCATTGTTCTTTGTAATTAATAATGTTAACAAAGCATTTAAGACACATAATATTTACTATCAACTGTGCTTATGTCAAAATTGCAGATATTAGAAGGGCATCTAAACATTCCATTCTGTTTCCAACTGTACAGGGTAGTATTCTGAATACATTCTTCTTTACCCATGACAATTCTGTCAAAACTTTTTGTGTTGCTTTGAGGTTGTTTCAATAATTACTAAAGTATTGTACATATAAGATGAATGACTTGTGATATATCATTCTCATTGTGTGTGTGTGTGTCTTTGTGTGATTTTGTATGTCATTTGTAGCTTTAAGAAATGGATTTTGAATTGATTGTAGCATGAAAGCTTTTTATTTGTTTTATGAAACAACTTAATAATGAAAGTGATAAATTGCTACTTGCCATTCAGTTCCTTTTTATACATGAATGAGCAAACAAAAAATTAGGTCATAAAATGGTATTATACTGTTGTCGGCAGCATTTGTTGACACCACTCATGTGCTGTAACCTAAAGGGCACATTACATATAAAAAAATCTTAAAAGTAGAAACAATATTTAAAATTCTATCACTTCTCAATAATTTGCTTTAGAATAAAAAAAATCTTGAAAGTAGAAACAATATCTTAAACTCTTTTACTTCTCCATAATTTGCTTTGGAATAAAAATAAATCTTGAAAGTAGAAAGAATATCTAATATTCTTTCCCTTCTCAATAATTTGCTTTGGAATAGAAATAAATCTTGAAAGTAGAAAGAATATCTAATATTCTTTCTCTTCTCAATAATTTGCTTTGGAATAGAAAAAAACTGAAAAAATTCAAAGTAGAAATAAAGCCTTTTCTTCAAAAGACTAATAGTCTTGTGCTTAAACTTAAGTGTTATTTAGACAATCATATCAAACGATAGTTGGTATCAATAATTTTGATACTCATAATTATCAATCTGCTTCATTCCTTCATAATTGATTTTTAATGTAAAAGAATGATTGACAACTAACGTTTGATAAACTTGTGAAGTTGTTTAATTGTGGTGATATCTTTTTTCACTGCTGAGCAATGCTATATTTTTTCCTGATATATGGAGTCATTGTAATGACTACAAGAAAAGAGAACAACAGTAATTGGTTATCCACTTCTATGTTAAATCTCTTTCTGATTGGGATTTGGAATCAATCAAACTCATATTTTTTCATTTGATATTTATACACCTGTCATGGTATACCCTCCATTTTTTGGTTAAATTTTCAAGTTTTCAATCTTTAACATATTGATTTGATATCTGGTATTCTATAGCAAATTTGGTTCCAATTGGATGATTTCTGACACTTGGACCCTGTATATTTTTTTGAAATATACATTTCTGCACCTTTTTTGCCCTGCCTCAACATATTTCTACAGAATTCTATCTATAATTATTATATCTATATGGGTTACAGATCAAATTCAAATTTGGTCCGTTGATGGCTTTTGCAATGCCTCAACATTAATTTGATATGTATTTATATGATTGAATGAAGATTGAACTTGCCAAAATCATATCATGTACTCTTGATGCAGCAGTTTATTAAATAGTCCACACAAGGCTACTTCAATATAACTAGTAGATTATTATCTATTTATGCCAGTTAAAATTTTTCGCCAACAATTTTTTTTTTTTGTTTATATGTGATTTCAAGAATATTTTCATATTGATTCCTATAAAAGCACAAACCTTGTCAAAGGTCCTTGTTATACCCCCCGCAAACAAAGTTTGGGGGGTATATAGGAATCACCCTGTCTGTCTGTCCGTCTGTCTGTCCGTCCGTCTGTCCGTCTGTCCACACTTCTTGTAAGCGCAACTCCTCTTAAACCACTTGAAGGATTTTGATGAAACTTTACACAAAGGAAGGACACTATATGGAGATGTACATGTAGTAATATAATTATTGT